>JAJMFW010000064.1:0-27540 GCA_030574975.1 Teunomyces atbi
AACCCGCAATCTTTTGATTAGAAGTCAAACGCGTTAACCATTACGCTACGCAGGCATCTTATTGAAACAGTTACATACAGAACTAATTATGTAGTTCTGTACTCTTAATTAGATTGCGTAATTGTGGAAATCAATTACGGATAAAAGTCGCATAGTCTATAATATCAACTTATCGTATTAGTTCTGTATTTGCTCTTTATCGCAATTAAAATAAAGACCAATCGAGACTCAGGAACGGATTCTCGGCAACAATACCAAGACTATTAACCGTACTCTTAATTCATGTGAAAAACAGCTAGGATCTGCAACTTTAACCAACTGTGCTGACAAGCCAAGCCATCAAACAGCGCTTATGTAGTCGCTGCAAACCAAAATAGAAATAAAATTATAAAAAAAAACCAAAAAAAATGAATACTAAAAAACGTGAGCTTTCATCAACTACTAATAAGCTTTTATTGTCCACAGTTGGGGGCTTGAACGGGAAATTATTTTTTGTTATCTCGTGAATGAATAAACTTTAATCAAAATGTATATAAGTTACTTAAAGGGATTGTAGGGTCCAAAATAGATTGGTAGTTTTTTTTTTTTGAATGGCTGGTGTAATCAAGCACAAGACATCTGAAACCACGGTGCTTGTGGTAGAAACAGAGTCGTACCAGTCGCTAAATGAAATCAATGACAATTCGATAATTAAAAGTGCTGAAGAAGAAGAAGAAATTGAGGGTTTTTCATCGGTGCCCCATTTCTGGTGGATAGAATTGGCTCTTCTTACCAATGTGTTTTTGGCAGGGTTTGATGGAACTATCACTGCTTCCACATATACCACCATCAGTAATGAGTTCAAGGCAGCACATTTGGCCTCATGGATAACCACGTCGTATCTCATCACATCCACCGCATTCCAGCCGCTTTATGGCTCCTTTTCCGATATTTTGGGCCGTCGAAGATGCTGTTTCTTTGCTCTGGGCGCCTTTGCTCTAGGATGCTTGGGATGTAGTCTTGCGTCCAGCATGTTTGCATTGAATTTGCTGCGTGCCATCACTGGTGTAGGCGGTGGCGGCCTCATTACACTTTCTACAATCGTTAATTCCGACGTGATTACTCCTCGTAAACGGGGTTTGTTCCAGGCGTTCCAGAACTTGTTGCTCGGAACTGGTGCCGTGATGGGGGCGTCATTTGGTGGAACGATCGCGGCCCATTGGGGCTGGAGATGGTGCTTCTTGGTGCAGATCCCTGCTTCATTGTTCAGCATTGTCGTGGGATACAAATACGTCCAGAACCAGCCGGAATTTGTTGAGGGTGCTCCATGGGAACGCTTGCTGCAGAGAATCGACTACAAGGGCTCGTTTGTGTTGGTCAGTGCACTTACGATCCAATTGCTTGTATTGACATTGGGAGGAAATGAATTGAACTGGCTCGATATACGTCTTGTGGCCTTGGCTCTCACCAGTGTAGCACTCTTTGCTTACTTCTTTCACATCGAGAGCACAACCACAGCCAACCCCATTATTCCAATTCAAAAGTATCGCAGTTGGTTCACGCTTTTGATTTTGGGAGCCAGTTTCTTGCTTGGACTCTGTTCGTATGCGTATATCTTTGCGCTTCCACTTCTCTTCCAAGTCGTCTTTGGCGACTCTGCGGCCACAGCAGGTCTCCGTTTGGCAGTACCACTGCTTTCAACATCCATTGGTGGTATCATGACAGGAACTCTTATGAACCATTACGGTTTCTTGGAGAGTTTGGTGCTTGTGGGCATTTTTGTCATGGCTCTGGGCAACTTCCTTGCTCTCTTGGTGGCTCCGGGTCTTCCTGGCTGGGCCGTGAGTCTTTTGTTGCTCCCAACCAACATTGGCCAGGGCATGTGTTATCCTTCGTCGCTCTTTACGTTTATCTTTGCTTATGGTCGTGAAAACCAGGCTCTTTCTACCTCGACCGTCTATTTGTCCAGAAGTATCGGAAGGGTATGGGGAGTTGCCGGTGTCTCGGCCATTGTCCAGGTATATCTTAAGCATAAAGTGACAGCCGACTTGGATGCTGAACAGTACTCGCCCCATGAAATTGATAAGATCGTCCGCAAAATCTCGCGATCAACCACAGCTATTTCTGGTTTGCCCAAGTCGGTTCAGGAAATCGTTCTTGCTGACTACGAAAAGGCGATTCGGTTGGCACAGCTCAGTTCGAGTATATTGTGTTCGGTGGCATTCCTACTTATTGTTTTGAGACGAGTGACAAACGTAAAACCCAAAAAAGAGTAAATATAATTAATGCATCAATAAATACGTCAATTTTCATAAAATACGTCATTGAATTGACCCATTTTTTGTAATGCTAATGATGGTGATGATAATTAATAATATTATTATTATCAGTGTGATATGGCGTTATTTGCATTGTGCCGGATATTGTGGTTCCCCAATTGTGTCAAATTGGCTGCAAAATTCGCGATTTTTGTCTGCCACAAATTGAGGGTATAAATGCACCCACCAGCCGGCTTCATTTTATGGCATTGAAATATCAATGCTTTTCTCAGTCGCTTCCGCTCTCTTGCTTGCTGGATCGGCTGCTGCTGATTGGCAGTTCCGCTCACGTCCAGACCTCGCTGTGCCCACATTAAACATCACCATCGAGGCCGAAAATACCGCGCCAGGCTACTTGTTCCTCGCCCCATTCTCCGGCTTCAACGATAAAGGAATCAATCGTGGTCCGCGCCAGGCAGCGCCATACATTTTCACCGATAAGGGTGAGTTGGTCTGGTCAGGATATACGTACTTTTCGATCTGGGCAGCCAATTTCCAGGCTGCTCGGTACAAAGGCCAAGATATCCTTTTTTCGTTTGAAGGAGACCACAATCCCAACCACGGTCATGGGCATGGACATGTGACGTTCTTGGACAAGAACTACGAGACAATCAAGGAAGTTCGGGCTGGAAACCACCGTTTGCTCGATAAACACGAGTTCCATATCGTTGACGAAAAAACGGCCTTGATTCAGATCTACCACCCTGTTCCTCATGACTTGACAGGTTTTGTGTCTGATCCAAAGCAACAATGGATCATTGACGCTCAGTTCCAGGAAGTCGACATCGAAACCGGCGAAGTGTTGTTTGAATGGTCTTCGTTAGACCATGTCTCGCCCAGCGAGTCGTTGTTGCCTGCCGACGAAGGTGAGGCTGGGTTTGGGTTCAACTCGAGCGATGCATGGGACTATTTCCATATCAATGCCGTCGACAAAGACGTCAACGGTGACTACATCATTTCGGCCAGACACACTGCTGCATTATACAAGATTGACGGTAAGACTGGCGATATAATCTATAAGTTTGGTGGGCTTCCAAAAATCATCACCTCGGACTTTAAGAACAAAGATGATTTTACGTTTGCATTCCAGCACCACGCCCGTTTCTTGTCGAGACTGGACGACGGGTCTAAGGAAGTCATTTCGTTCTATGATAACTCGGCCCACGGCACAGAAAACAAAGATGGAAACATTGTGGGATACAACAACTATTCAAGCGGAAAGATTGTCGAGCTCGACCATGAATCAAAGACAGCCAAGCTCTTGTGGCTCGGAATCCCCCCACACGGCATTTTATCGAAATCGCAGGGAAACACCCAGGTCTTGAGCAATGGCCATGTGATTGTTGGTACCGGTTCCGAAGGTTCGGTTACTGAGTTTGACAAGACCGGGAAGCCGATCTTCAATGCGTTTGTTGATTCGGGGATTTACGGCGAACGGATCCAGAACTACCGTGCGTTCAAGTATGAATGGGAAGGCACTCCTCGTGAGGCAATTGCGGTGTTTAGTGAACGTACCAAACATAGCGAGACGGTGATTTATGTCAGCTGGAACGGCGACACGCGTACCAAGTACTGGAAGTTCTTCCTGGTGGAGAACGGAAAGCAAAAGTATCTTGGAAGAGCTGCCAAGTCTGGCTTTGAGACGTCATACACTGTTTCGGGTGACTTTGAGCACGTATATGCCGTGGCATACGATAAAGATGGCAAGCATTTGGGCGAATCTGCTCCTGTCAAGACTATTGCACAGGTTCTTCAAGTGCCAGTGGATGCGCCAGCACCAGTAGTCGAGGTGCAATCTTATTTGAGTCTTTTACGCAATTGGTGGCAGTTCTAATTGACATTAAGTTTTGATTATTTCCCATGTAGAGTAGATTGGCACGCGGATGTTATTAATGGTGTGGAATGCGTTTGTTTGTGGAAGAACGAGTTTGTCGTTGGGGGATATAGAAAACTGGATGTCTGTGCGGGCCAAGACCGCGGTAAAAGTAGTTTGGGAAGCGATTTCCTGGACACTTACGGCGTCGAGAAACTTACCAAGACGACGCGTTTGTAGCACCACATGTGTGGCAATTAATGGCACCGGATGGGGACGATAAACCTGGTTTATAAGGGCGGTAGCCATGCCCGATCCCGAAACAGCGGGCAAGTTGCTGGTGCGACGGACGAGGTACTGGAACCGATGGCGGCGGAACCACTCGATGAAGGCACGGACGTGAGCGTGGCTCTGGTGGACCACGGTTTCAGCCACGGCAGTGTATGGGATTCGGTCCAAGATCTCGGAGTTGATGGCCAGAAAGCGATTGAACGCGTTACGTTGGAACGGAGTGAATGTGCGCGGGTTGATGATGTAGCGCGATGGTGTGGGGCGCGGCTGTTTGCCCACGGTCCTGATCATGCGGTGGAGATTGGTGAGATTGGTGATGGACGTAAGCGGTTTTCTCATGGTAAAAGAGTGTTTGTTATCACTAGTGTATTTTTTTATGATACGCGTCTATTTCTTTCTATGTAACAATCCAAAATGGTGTTTTTCGTTCTTGTCTTTGAGACTGGGGTCTGTGGTGACGCCACGGCGCATGGCCGGGCGCAGCTCCGAGCTCCGAGCCGTCTTCTTGGAGTCGTCGTTGTACCTCGGCGCCAACTCCTCGGCGCCCTCGTCGTCGCTCTCGATCGCCTGGGTGTAGGAAGGAACGCGACACAAGACCCCCACGTCGAGCGGGGGCGACTTCTCGTGCTCGAACGTTTCGTCGATGCTGCCGATCGCGCGCGGCAAATCAAAGTAGCCCGCGAGATTGAGCTGCGAGTTAGGGAGAGAGTTAGGGAGAGAGTTAGGGAGCGATAGCATGGGCGAGCCGACGGGGCTCTGGTGGCGCAACTGTTCCAAGGGTGTCTGGGGCAACAGCAGGTCGTAGATCTTGTCAAAGATGTGTTTCTGGTACATTGGCGGCGCGTCGTCGGCGGTGTCCAAGTCGTCGGCGGCCAAGTCTGTCTGCAGCGTGTTGTGGGACGCCAAGTTGGACATCGAGTGCGACTCGCGGTGCTTCTTGAAAAACACGTCGTCCTTTGTTTTGTCGCACGAAAACGTGCCGTAGTGCACATCGACATCAAAGTGCTTGCCGATAACGTGCCCCGCGTGCGCACTGATGTAGACGTACACCGGCAAGTTGGCCCGCAACTCGGAAACATGGCCGTCTTTGTTGATGAGCTGGATCGCGATCCGGAGCCGATGTTTCACCTGGACCATGCCGTTCTTGAGGTCGCATGTCTGGTTGATCTTGCCGAGTTTTTCCGGCACGACAAAGTGTGTCTTGATGTGCCACCGGTCCACGGGGAGCGTAGCGGGATCGGGAAACTCCATCTGCTGCTGGCCACACACAAGTTCCCACTCGGGCGACTTGCCTTCGGGGTGCGTTACATGGTAGTGTTCCACAATGGCGCCGCTCAAGCTCTTGAGCGCGAGGCCCTTGGCGACCGGCACGATAAGGATGTCGATCGGCACAGAAGCACCGATCGCGACGGCCTTGCGCGCCAAACTGACGTTGTACTGGACCTTGCCCGGCCACGTATTGTTGATGTCGATGCTGTCGATAAGATTGAGGTTGCGCGGATGGAGCGTGCGTGCGATCCGCACGACCTTCGACTTGACAAAACTCTTCTCGAAGCGGCCGCGCTCGATGGTGCACGTCAACTTGTACAACACCAGCGCGCACGGCAAGCCCTCGACAGACTCCGGCACGTTTGCCGGGAGAAACGCGGAAAACGGAAGATTGTAGTTGCCGCGCGGAAGCAAGAACGAGTGCAGCGCCGTGGCATTTTCGAACGGCGTGCCGTCAACACCTGATTTCGGGAGCTTGAGGATCGTAGACGTAGCGACATCCCGAAGAAGCGGCTGGGACTTGGTCCGGAGAAACAGCGGTTTCTCCTGGGGCGCTTGTGTGGCAGGCGGAGTCTTGAGATTGGTCTGCGAGTTCTTGCGCAGATCCAACTGGTTCACGCCTATAAACGTATCGCCATACGATCCGTACACCACCGCACCCGTTTTGCTCGTCAACAAGTTGTTCCAGTCGACCTTGAGCACACACAAGCGGTCGACGACCTGATCGGTGATGGTGCCGGCGTCCAGCCGCTCAAAGAACTCGAGGTTGTACTCGCCCACGAGCGAAAGCTTGATCCGCTTGACGTGGATGTCATCGGGAATCGCAAGCTTAACCGAGCCGTCAAAAGGCACGCTGTCGACCTCGAACTCGTTCCCTTTAAGAAGTATCAAGTCCCGGTGCGCAGACCGGAGCTTGATGTCAAAAAGCACCGGATTCACAGTATGTTTGAACATGCTGGAAAGATAAACAGAAAAGCAACCGACAAAGTACCCGGCGGGAGTGCGTGCGTGCAAACGAGCTCGGTGCGAACAAAGCTCATATCAAAGTGCGACCACTTTCCTCCTACAATCTCCACTAGCCGCACATGCTTATACCTAATCCACACCGTGTGGATACGCTGTAGTAGCTCCCCTTTTGTAGTGCTGATATTGTCCTACAGTTCCATTTATTCCACTATTTTTGTCAAAAAAATCACGCAATCGTGCAACTCTATCTATTTTTTTTTTTGTCTATCATATGTCTATCGAACGCTATACACGTTCAAACTTGGTAAAAAACTCCTCCACCACCTCAACACTCCAGAACTCACCGTTGCTCTGTGCATACGCCAAATGGCCCCCCAAATCGGTCTCGACCATCGCCAACGCTGGGTTCGAACGCACCTCCATCCACGGCAAACGCACACCCACCGTGGGATCGTCTGTCGAGTTGAGAATAAGCGTCGGCACCTTGATGTTCCGGATCCGACGTGCCGGCGAAGCCTCACGGTAGTAATCAAACGGGTTCAGGAACCCGGCCAAATGACACGTAAACACGTTATCAAACTCCCACGTCTTCTTCTGCTGGCGTCCATTACTCACACTCTTTTCATTGAACACCAGTGGCTCGTGGCGGTGCAACTCCTCAAAGTTATTCTGCACGAGTTTGTTCAAAAACATCGTCAACGCCGGATTGAACAAGTACGCTCCCAGCCACAGCTGTTCAATATGGTACGCACAGTCAACCAAGTCCCATGGACACCCCACAAGCGTGGCAGCCTTGACAAGACCGTCATCATCCGCAAATTCACCAAGATAATTGGCCAAGATCGCCGCACCAAACAGGAAGCCGGCCGCATAGATTGGCCGCTGCGGATACCGCTGCTTCAATGCCACCAACACTTCCCGAATATCGTCCGTCGACAACGCCGTAAACAACTTGCCGGTGGTGATCTTGGTCCGGCAACATCCACGTGAGTTGATCACCACTGTGTCCCAATCAGGAGCAGTACCATGGAGCTTATCGGCCAAGTTACGGATCAACGGCTCGTGGCTACCCCCTGCAAGGCCATGAATGATCACCACGATCGGCTTGGTTGACTCTGTATCAACCGCACGTCTCTGCACCAACTCCGCATCGCTCAAGTACCGCGAACGAGGATGCAACCGCGGAAATCCCAGCGGCAACGTTTCCTCGTACACCTTCTTGAACTCGTCTTCACTGGCCGGTTCAGGAATCACCCAGTCCAACGAACAGATCCCTTTGTCGGCATACGTAAAGAGTTCACGCCCGTAATGGATCGGAAACCGTGCAGCCGTGTTGGCTTTGGCGTAGTACAATGTCTGCAACACACCGTTGAACAATAACGGGTTCAACCACAACTTCTTGCGCGGATCAATGATGGCCAAGTCGCCGATAAAGTCCGCAAACGTCACGTTCTTGTCGTTAAGCACAAGTGAATTCTCCACGTCCTGGTGGATCTTGAGATTGGCCCGGAAGCCCCACTTAAACCACGTCATAAAAGAATGTGTTTGATTCTGATTTTGCTTCTGCTTCTGATTTTGGGTCTTTTTTGTTGGGGTTTTCTTGTTCCTCGGCTATCACGTGACTTATTCCGTGGTCTGAGATCGGCTCGCTTCTCGGCGCAACAGGGCCGCCTTGATGGCCGACTTTGAGCGTACGGACGCTTCGCTATTGGCCAAATGGCCACGGTCGTCTAACTCGACCGAGCCAGCGCTTTCAAAGAGCGAAACCTGGCCTGCCAAAAGCCCCAATGTCTCCAAGACTTGCGACGGCTCGTTCAAGTGCGCCGTGGCGATCGTCTGTTTCAGCGCCGGCCCAACTGCCACTGGGTACACTCCGTAGGAACCGTAGCGGTTCGTGGCCTTCTGCTGCTGTTTCCACGCTGCCTCGATCTCGTGAAGCGCACCAAACATGTCTTCGTCGGTAAGATCGTCCCCGAGACACAACATAAAGTCTGGAAGCTGGTCATCGGCCACTGTCTCCGCTGTAGAAGAGTGCGACTGCTTGGTTCCATGCGGATGCATCACCAAACGACGTACAATCTCGCCCTTGTTGACAAACTTGGGGCGCACCTCGATGTTGGCTTTGCCAGACATCACCTCGACGTCGTACGCGGCCACCATCTGCTTCACCTCGTCCATACACCGCAGCGCCTGGTACTGGCCCAACTCGGGGTCCAGGCGCCGGTAGTGCCACGTGAGAGCCACCTTCTTGCGCTCGACGTGCGAGCCGGGCGTCTTCTCGGTGTACCGCTGGAACACGTCCTCCACAATCGCCTGCCACAGCATGTCGCACAGCTCTGCCAAATTGACCCATTCACCCAGGCCAATGTCGCGCATAAAACACCCATGTTCCGCAGAAAGACCAACGTGTTTCTGCCCAAGCCACTTGTCCAAGAACGCCTGGTCACGCCCGCTGATGATCCAGATCTGGTTCCGCGGATCGGCCAGCAACGCATCCAAAATCGTGTTGAGCCGCGAGGAAGGAATCGCCGCGGCGGGATCACGCACAATCGGCGTGAGTGTGCCGTCGTAGTCAAACAAAAAGAGGCGCCGCTCCGAGTTCTTGTAGTTGGCAAGTAACTGCGGCCGGTTGAGCGCAGGCGTGTAATGTGTCTGGTGTGTCCGGCTCACATGGTTGCAGAGCTGCTGCAAGAACTTGGAGGACCAGCTCTGGACCGTGTTCGAGACGACCTGCTGGTACAAGCGCGTCTCCAAAGCCTGTTTCTCGTCGTCAGACATCCGCAATGTCTCGTTGATGGTGCGAGCAATCCCCACCGCGTCCCACGGATTGACCAAGATCGCCTCGTGAAGCACTGACGCAGTGCCGGTGAACTCAGACAATATCAACGGCGAATGGTTGTGTTTCTGGGCAATGACAAACTCGAGCGATGTCGTGTTCATGCCGTCTCTCACCGACGTGATGAGACACAAATCGGCGGCCCGAAGCAATGCCAAGTACTCTTCCTTCGCCACACGCATCTGGAAATGGACCACCGGCGTCGACTTCAAGTTGCCGTACTGACCGTTGATCTGGTTGATGAGTTCTGTGACCTTGGCCTCGACCTTGGCCAGGTACGAGAATCCAGGACTCGATACTTGCACCAACACCACCTTGTTGCGCCATTCAGGGTACATGTGGAGGAACATCTCAAACGCCTGGAGCTTCTGGACCACGCCACGCACCGTGTCGAGCCGGTCACGTCCGATGATGATCTTCTTGTCGGCGTAGATCTCACGGAGCGCTGCTACTTTGGCCTCAATGTCGGAATCAGGCGCAAACGCATCGTGCTCAATCTGCTCGGTATCGATGCCAATCGGCAACGTGGCCACATGGATCGATGAACCGTACGCTACCACTTTATCGGCCGCGACGTCACAGCCAAGCACCCGGGCGCAACACGAGAGGAAATGGCGCTGGAACTCGCTCGACTGGAACGAGATAAGATCGGCGCCCAACATCCCGTCCAAGAGCTGTGTTCGCTTGGAAAGGCACCGGAAATACTCCGACGACGGGAACGGCGTGTGCACGTACAAGCCAATGTACGCGTCGGGGAACTGCATGCGTAGGAGCTGCGGCAAGAGCAAAAGGTAATAGTCGTGGATCCAAATGATATCGCCTGGCCGGTAGATGGCCCTTATCTTATTGGCAAAGGCCTCGTTGAACTTGACGTAGTCGTACCACGCGTCCGACTCGGCCTTGCCGTTCGACGGCTGGCCCTGGATATAGTGGAACACCGGCCACAAGACGTTTTCGGCATACCGCCGCCAGCGGTGCTGGTCGCGACGCAAGAGCCACACCGGATGGATGTTGGGGGTGTGGCACGCGTCGCGCATCTGTGTTTCTAACTGCAGCTTGTCCATGTCGTCCAAGTAAAGCGGATCGTCTTTGATGTTGTCCAGCTGCCCCGACGTGCCGCCAAAACAGTTCACCAACTCGCCTGTCCATGCCACCAAGTGTGTTTCCCATTGGCTGTGCTGCTGGAGAAAGAACTGCGACGAGTAGAGCGCAGAGTTGCCGTGCACGGGCTCCACCAGCCACTCGCCCGCTTTCGTCTTGTAGATTTGCGTCGGCAACAGCGTCATCACATTGATTACACGCCCGGAAAGCTCGAGCGTGTTGCTGCCAGAATAGTCTGCCGGAGCAACAACAGGATCTCGCGAAGGATACGCCGAAAGTTGCTCAAACATTGGTTTTGTGTGTGGTAAATAACTGTTGATTACCAAGTCCGATTTAGCGACGGCTTTCGTCACCTGGTCCCTGTGTCTATGTGCAGAACTTTTTGTTTTGTTCTTCCTAATATTTTTTTTTTTTATGTGAAAATCCATTAACCATGTTACCACTATTACATTACATACTCTGCTATATATGTGAACCACGAATAACAAACCAAACAATCTAAGCTTGTTCTTCAGAAGACTTCTTGTACTCTTCAAAAGCAGTCAAGGCATCTTCAAAGTGGGTGTTGAACAACTCGTCGTCTTCCAACAAGGCCAAAATTTCCTGGTTGTCCAAGTCCAACATCATACCGGTGATCTTACCAGCAGCTTCTTGTTCTTGGGCCTTACCGGTAGCAACAACCTTAGGGTACAATTCTTCTCCCAAGATTCTCTTTTGCTGGTCAGCAGGAACGTTGGCAATAAGACCAGCTAAGTCCTTTTGTGGACGTCCCTTTTGGTTACGTGGGTAGTATCCACCTCTCTGTTGACCACCACGGGCTTGGCCGTTGAAGTCAGGGTAGCCGGCTGGTGGCATACCGTAGACAGGAACTGGTTGGCCGTTAGGACCTGGTCTTGGCCACTGTTGTGGACCGCCAAATGGCTGTCCTCTAATCATTTGTGGGTTGGCTGGTGGGAATGGCGCGTTGCCTCTGCCGTTTGGTGGGAAGAATCCTTGTTGGCCGTAGAACATTGGTGGCATGAATTGACCTGGGATACCGCCAGTAGCAGCAGCGTTTTGCATTCTCATCTGGTTACGGGCTTGGATCTGTTGTTCCAATTGAGATCTTCTGGCTTCCTTACGTTGAGCAAGAGCAACGTATAATGGCTTGCCGAGAACCATACGTTGGTTCATCTCGGTGATGGCCTTGGTAGCTTCTTCAGGAGCAGAGAAACAGACGAAACCAAAACCCTTGGACTTACCAGTTTCATCAACCATGACACGGGCAGAAGTAATGGTACCGAAAGGCTTGAATTCTTCCTCCAACTTTTCAGAGTCAATGGAGTCGTCCAAGTTCTTGATGAACAAGTTAACACCCTGGTACTTGGAGATCTTTTCCAAACGAGAGGCTTCGTAAAGCTTTCTCAATTCTTGAACTCTTTCATTCTTCTTTTGGGCTCTACCGACGTAAATCTTTTGACCGTTGATTTCCTTGTCGTTCAATTCTTCGACAGACTTGACAGCAGCTTCGTGGCTTTCGTAGTTGACAAAACCGAAACCCTTGGACTTACCTTCAGCGTCCTTTTCCAAGTAGATGGAGGTGATGGTACCAAATGGTTCAAACAACTTCTTGAAGTCTTCTTCAGAGTATTCCAAGTCAATGTTCTTGGCATAAACATTGGTGAAGTTGTTCTTCATTTCTTCAAACTTGGAAGCACGTTCTTGCTTGGAGATGTGCTTACCAACGTAGACTTCACGGTCGTTCAACAACATTCCGTTGACGTTTTCAATGGCAGCTTGAGCGGCCTCAGCAGATTCGTAGTGAACGAAACCGAAACACTTGGATCTGCCGAGCTCATCGGTGGCAACCTTACAGGACAAAATCTTACCGAAAGCGGAGAAAGTGTCGTGCAAGGCCTTGTTGTCAATGGCGGCGTGCAAGTTCTTGATGAAGATGTTACCGTCACCGTTTCTTCTAAGCTGAGGGTCTCTTTGGGACCACATGATTCTGCACTGACGGCCTTCGACCAACGAGTGGTTCAACTCTTCGATGGCGCGTTCTCCGTCTTCCAACTTGTGGAAGTTGACGTAGGCGTAACCAAGAGACTTCTTGGTGACGGCGTCACGGCAGACTCTGATGGAAGAGACTTGGCCAATTGGAGAAAAGATCTCAAACAACGAAGCTTCGTTGACCGATGGGTTCAATTCCCCAACGTACAAAGAAGCGGAAGTGTCAGCAACACTGGCACCTTCGGCTTCAGCAGCCTGTCCTTCACCTTCAGCTTCAACTTCTGGAGCGGTGGTTGGGGCATCAAGGCTCAATTTGTCGAGCGACTCTTGCACTTGCTGGGCGTCAGTAGTAGCAGACATGGTTTTTTTTATGGGTATTTTTTTTTGGGTTTTTTTTTACGTTATCTTATATATATCGGCAAATATATATAATGTAATACCGGAAATTAATGGATAGTTGGGAGTAAAGAGGAAGAGAGTAACAAGAAGCGTCAAATTTTTTTTTGGCGATGTTGTGTGTGAGCAGGATTTTTTTTTATTTTTTTTTGCAAGGACCATCACAGAAAAAAACGTTACCCGGATCATGTGCTGGAGATAAGCGTCACGTGAACTAGGACTTTGAAACGAGACACGCCCATAAAAGAAAAAAAAATTGAAGTTAGCTTGTCTGCATATAGTTACATGGTCTATTATATATACTGTACTAGACACTCCTAATTTTAACAACCAAACATCATCATCATCTGAGAAAGAAAAATAACAACAACATTAGTTCTTGCTTTTCTTTAACGTATCGTACATATCACTGATCTTCTTGCTGGGCACCTTTGCTGGCCAGTACAAACTGGCATATGACCAGAGATGTTTCTTCTTCTTTTCTCCTTTGGCTGTAGTATCGATAAAGTCTCCAATCGATAAAAGCTCTTGTCTCAAGGTATGGGCCCATTCCTGCTTGTCCATCCCCTTGTTACCGCGGTGCAACTTCATCAACGACTTTGAGACCGGCTTCAACGACTGCTTACACTCACCTTCGTCCATACTATCGTACTCCAACTCTTCTTCCTCCCGTTGCTGTTCGGTCTTGACCACAGCTTCCTTCTTCTTGGCCTTAGGCTTCTTGATGTCCGGTGACTGCGATTTGACCACTTTCTTGCCCTTGATTGGCGGTGTTTCCGTCCGTTTCCGTATTCTCTTTTTGCCAGCAGCAGCAGGCGGAACTGAAGACGTACTCGAACCATCGTCTTCATCATTCAATAACAGGAAAAGGTAATCTACTCTTCTTCCAAGATGCACGGAACCAGGAACCTTTTTGGCAGCCTTGTCTTCCTTTTCCTTAGGATTCGTACTCTCGAGGTACAACTTATTCTGCAACCCCAAAACAGGATCGTCTCGGATCTGTGTCCACGAACCATATCCAAACTTGTACACACCAACCAACAACATGGCATCGTCACGGGCAGACCATTCGCACGACCATGCACTCACTGCTTTCGGATGCTTGGGCAACTTGAATTTGACGGCATTATCTTTAGGGATCAAGTTTTCCAAGAGCTTCATATCCATGGGTCTGGTCAATACCAATTCAGCATTGATATTCTTGACTCCTTGGTACTCGAACAACACCGCCTTCTTTTCCTTCTTCTTGGCAATCCACATTGCCGTAGGGTTTTCTTCCTTCAGTTCAGCTGCTTTTCTCTCTAGTTCAGATAATGCTATTTTTCTTCTTGCTTCTTCTTCCTTCACCAATTGCTTAGCAGTTTGAATGATTTCATTATAAGCATGCTTGATTAATACGGGGTTCTTGTTACTGATACTACCATCTTCAACCAACTGTTCCCATTTACCTGTCAAGTCACCAAGCCTCAAGATCGACCGGTAGATTCCTCTGATTTCCTTTTCTGACAATTGATGGTCACTGACTCCTCTTCTGCGTGGACGATGTTCGTCATCATCATCGTCGTCCTCACTAGGAACACCAGACCCGTTTTCAAACTTACGAACGGCGGCCTTCCTTCTTGAATGCATAGCAATCTGTTCTTGCAAGTAAATCTCGTCGGCCTTTTTCTTTTCTTCATCTTTGAGCTTGGTTAATTCTTCCTGGGGAATAATATCGTCCCATTCGACATCGGCCTTATAATCTGTGACCTCGAACTGCTTCAAGAATTCTTCAGAACCCAAGTTAGATTCACCCAAATCTGGGGTGGTCACATGGTCTTCAGCATGATTCAACACCTCATCCAAATTCAAATCTTCAAGCTTCTTTTGGTTTTCACTGGCTTTGAACATATTGCCAGCACCAAACTTTAATATCTGACTCAACTCACCGGTGGATGGTTCTGACTTGGTCTTCTTGGAGTTTGGGTCGGTGATACCCAACGAGATAATGGCATACTCCAAAATCATCTTTTTCCGGGCTCTTTCAAGAATCTCTTCTTCCACTGTATCCTTACTAACAAATCTGTAAACAGAAACATGGTTCTTTTGACCAATCCGATGTGCTCTGGCCATTGCTTGCAAATCTGCTTGAGGATTCCAATCCGAATCAAAAATGATCACAGTGTCAGCTGTCATCAAATTAATCCCTAACCCACCAGCTCTAGTCGATAACAAAAAGACAAAGTCTTTTGATTCGGGTGCGTTGAAATGGTCAATGGAAATTCTTCTTTGGGCCGAAGGAATCCCACCATCCAATCTCTGGAATTGGTAACCCTTAATGGAAAGGTAATCTCCCAAGATATCCAATATCCTGACCATCTGCGAGAAGATCAAGACTCGGTGGCCCTCCTTTTTCAATCTCGTCAACAACTGCTCTAACAACACCATTTTGCCCGAAGACATGATCATACCCCTCAAGATATTCTCTCTAGAGGCACCACCTGCGTTGGCCAACACGCGGTTCTCAGCACCATCAAATAAGTATGGATGGTTGGATGCCTTTTTCAATTCACTCATAACATTAAGCAATGAGATCTGCAGACCCTTGTTGCCAGCGTTAAGGGCCGAATAGTTCTTGGTGATAATGTTCTTGTAGTATTCGGTTTGTAAGTCGGAAAGTTCGACTCTCAAGATCCGCTCCGTCTTGGATGGAAGTGATTTTTCAACATCTTTCTTCAATCTTCTCAAAATGAATGGCTGGATCTTCTTTTGTAAGTCTTTGATATACTCCTCTTGCTCGTCGTTGGGAGTATCAAAGTCAATTTCCTGGTCAATGTTAAACTTGCCAGGCATCAAGAAGTTACAGAGAGCAGCTAATTCCTTGATGTTGTTTTGCAATGGAGTACCAGTAATTAACAAACGGTTCGATACCTTGAAAGATTTCAAGGACTCGTACAACGACGATTCGGCGTTTTTCAATCTATGTGCCTCATCCACGGCAAGAAACTGCCACTTGATGGATCCTAAGTCGGATCTATCCTTCAAGATATACTCGTAGGTGGTCAACACGACGTTGAACTTGGGCTTGTTGTTAGCTGTGTAGAACTCGTAATCTCTTATAATCTTTCTTGCCTGGGTGTTTCCAAGGTAGTAAACACAGTTGACATCTGGCGCCCATTTTTCAAATGTTTCTTGCCAGGCAGGAATCGTTGATAATGGAACCACAACCAAGTGAGGACCATTCTGTCTCCTCGAGTAGATTAACCACGACAAGAATGCAATGGTTTGGACGGTTTTACCAAGACCCATTTCATCGGCCAAAATACCATTTTCGTTTCTTGACCACAAGAAAGCCATCCAGTTCAAACCTGTCAATTGGAAATCTCTCAACTCACCGTTCTTGATGAATACTGGCTGTTTGACCAACTTTTCAAAGCGAGGACGAGCTGAAAGAGGATAGTTTGCCGATAGGTTGGGCAAGATTTTGGACTTGAGTCTTTGCTGGTACCTGGCGACCTGTTCCGGTGCGATGCTGGCTATCTCTTCAGCATCTTCCCAGGAACATTCGTCGTAGTAGAGACGTTTCCACTTGACAAAGTAACGTAACTTGCTTAAGCCTTCTGATTCGACTCTTTCGCTATCCACGATTCTTTCTGGTTGAGTGTATTCGTCCTGTTCCTCACGCCGCCTCTCAAGCTCGATATCCATGGCCTCTATATCTTCCTTGGTCGTGAGAGGATCATTTCTGATTTCCTTGTCATATATCACAAACTGTTTGATGTAGTTGTCGACTTTTCTGAACCCTTTGTATTCTTTCAAAACCAGCCATTTTTCCCATGTATTATGTAGATGAGACGCATCGGTCCATTTGATCTTGAACAAGTAATCTAACTTGGGGTCACCGGTGACTTCTGCGTTCTCCTCGTTGAGTTTATGATCCAAGACCAAGTCTACCCCACGTTCGTCTTCTGGTTGTTCGTTGGCTTGTTGATAATAGTAGTAATCGCCGTTAGCTTCGTCGTCATTGTCGTCGTTTTCCGGCTCGCTTTCAAGCAAATCGGCATCGTCGTCGTCCCATTCCATCGCATAGTTGACTTGACGGTTATTTCTCGACAGAAATCGGATCTCCGCTGGTATCACTGGTTTCGGAGGCTGCTTGGCCTTGACTTTCTTGGGCCGGCCTCTCTTTTTTGGCTTGGCCATGAATTCTTCGTCGTCATCTTCATCAATGTCACTCGGATCTTCATCCTCACTGAGTCCGTCATCGTAGTAGTCGCCGTACTCGGTTTTTTTCTTCTTCTTCTTGGGCGCAAAGTCATCTTCATTGTCGCTCTCCACGATGGCAGGACCGCGTCTTTCTCGGTGAGACCGTCTCAAACCGTACAATTCCGGATTCTCGGCTGCTTCTTCGGGAATAAACTTCATGTAGATGTTTCCGTGTTGGGGTTTGGTTGAGATCTAACGGCGGTGTTTGGGGTTGTTTTTTGTTTGTTGTTTTTTGTCTTTTTGGGAAAGAAAAGGGATCTTGCTTCGATGAAAACTGTCAATCGAACCAAAACCTGAGTGTTTCTGTGTCTTTCCTTTGTGTCTCGAGCACCACCTTCCAGCTATTTTTGTCTATAAATTTATAGACTGCAATAACCAATGAGTATCCACCACTGCAATGAGAAAGTTTTATGGTGGTTGAAGTTTTTTTGAACCCGAAAAATTTTTGGTCGATAATCAAGTGGAAAAACTGTAATCGCAGGATCCCGAATCAAGGCGTGGGTTTTTGGGTTACGGTTCGAGCTTACGGCCGACTTGGCGGTGTGTTTATTATCGTGCTGGTGGCCAGACACCGACTTTGCAACAAAAAAGAGCCAATCGTGCAAAGAGTAAGAGATTAGCTATATACGTTTTGAATTCCACGAGGAGCACTCATGTCCGATCGGACTTCTTTTCGCATATTGAGTCGATGAGACTCTTTGGAGGCAACAAAACGGCATCGAGACACATTTTTTTGCAGCCATTTGCCACAAGATGTGGAGCATAGCTGCGTTTATGGCACAGGGAGGATCTTGTAGCGTGTTGTCAAGTCATTGAGTTTCAACAGAGAATTTGACACATCACACGCAGCAAAACGTTCAGACTTAGTTTCCCACTAATCTGCAACATCAAGCATGAATTATGGTACGGCAAACAGACTTGAGTCCCTGAATACCATTCAAATCTTGGATGAATCACGGTACGGATCAGGCCAGGAACTCCATTTGGTCGTCTTAAAAATGCATCTCCGTTAACAAAAAAAGCAGCATTTACAACACGCTGCAACTCCTTTCCTCATCTAGAAAACAGGACCAATGACAGTTCTGAAGGTACGGTGTCTGCTACTCCTTGGCAGACACAGGCAAGTCTTGATTTAACTGGCAAACTGCAACGCTTGCCATCACAACACCAAACCTGAGATCTTCAACGATGGGTCCAGTTGAGATGAATATCTTGCAGTACTATTTGTCCACCACATAGTGGTAACCAGCCAGGAAACAGCAGCCTAACTGGAAAAAATTGGAGTATGGAGACAACTTGCCGTTGTCACGGACACAGCAAGTTATGGAACAATTGACATTTGATCAGCAAACACCCCACGACAACTGTGTATCGTTCTTCGAGAGAAAGCGAAGGATAAGTGGAGGAGTTTTTTGGTGGACGAGAAAAAATTAAGGGAGAATCCGTTGATGGTTACCCGGACACCAAGCAAGAATCAAAAGAAAACTTTAACACAATAGAGCCTGCCTGCATCGTAACGAATATTGAACGTGGAGTTCGTAAGTCAACGTTTTGTTGTCTCCTGCTTATTGCTTCCTCCTTTTTTGTTACATATTTGAGAGATATTCGGCTCGACCAATCACGAAGCGGTATTTAGTCATATGCTCAACTAAACGCAGGGAAACGCGCCAGACGTAATTTTCATCACTAATAAAAAAAAACAGAAAAATCGGTCCTACACACTAATATTACACAAAGCCGCAACCTACTGAAAAATTTAAAACAAAAATTTTGAAAGGTCCCATCAAGTGAAGAAGCAAAACGATGAGTTCGAAGAACACGAGAATCGCCATTGTCTCAGCGGACAGGTGTAAGCCCAAGAAGTGCAGACAGGAATGTCGTAAGTCGTGTCCCGTCGTCAAGACCGGAAAGCTTTGTATTGAAGTGACGCCAGCCTCGAAGATTTGTTTCATTTCCGAAACGCTTTGTATTGGGTGTGGTATCTGTGTCAAAAAGTGTCCATTTGATGCTATCAACATCATCAACTTGCCAACCAACTTGGAGAACGAAACCACGCACAGATACTCTGCCAACTCGTTCAAGCTCCACCGATTGCCTACCCCCAGACCTGGCCAAGTGTTGGGTTTGGTTGGTACCAACGGTATTGGTAAGTCGACTGCGTTGAAGATCCTTGCCGGTAAGCAGAAGCCCAACTTGGGTCGTTACGACGATCCTCCTGACTGGGAAGATATCTTGAAACACTTTAGAGGTTCCGAGTTGCAAAACTACTTCACCAAAGTCTTGGAAGACGACATTAAGGCGATCATCAAGCCTCAGTACGTCGATAACATTCCTAGAGCATTGGCCAAGGCTCCAGTCAAGGAGGTGGGTGCCATTTTGCGTTCCAAGAACGAAAGAGACTCCGAGTTTGACTACATCACCAAGGTGTTGGAGTTGCAGCACGTTATGGACAGAGAAGTCGCCAACTTGTCGGGTGGTGAGTTGCAGAGATTTGCCTTGGGAATGACGTGTGTGCAGAAGGCCAATGTGTACATGTTTGACGAGCCATCGTCGTACTTGGATGTCAAGCAGAGATTGAGAGCAGCCGAAATCATCAGATCGTTGTCGGAGCCAACCACCTACACCATCTGTGTGGAGCACGATTTGTCGGTGTTGGACTACTTGTCGGACTTCATCTGTATCTTGTACGGGGCGCCCTCGGTGTACGGGGTGGTCACCTTGCCATCGTCGGTGAGAGAAGGGATCAATATCTTCTTGGACGGGCACATCCCCACGGAAAACATGAGATTCAGAACCGAGCTGTTGCAGTTCAGATTGGCCGACTCTGCAGACGGCTTGATTCTCGACAAGACCAACGCCATGGCGTACCCCGCCATGGAAAAGACGCAGGGCGACTTCCACTTGACGGTGGAGAAGGGAGACTTCACCAACTCGGAAATCTTGGTGATGATGGGAGAAAACGGGACCGGAAAGACCACGTTCTGTAAGTTGCTTGCCGGGGCCATTCCTGCGGACAACAACAAGGAGATTCCGAAGCTCAATGTGTCGATGAAGCCGCAGAAGATTGCGCCCAAGTTCCCCGGGACGGTGAGACAGTTGTTTTTCAAGAAGATCCGGGCGTCGTTCTTGCACCCGCAGTTCCAAACAGACGTTGTCAAGCCGTTGAAGATCGACGACATCATCGACAACGAGGTGCAGACCTTGTCTGGTGGTGAATTGCAGCGTGTGGCGATTGTGTTGGCGTTGGGTATTCCTGCCGACATCTACTTGATTGACGAGCCATCGGCGTACCTTGACTCCGAGCAGCGTATCATCTGTTCGAAGGTTATTAGAAGATTCATTCTCCATGCCAAAAAGACTGCGTTCATTGTCGAGCACGATTTCATCATGGCCACGTACTTGGCCGACCGTGTCATTGTGTTTGAAGGGCAGCCATCGAAGGACGCGGTGGCCAGAACGCCCGAGCTGTTGTTGACGGGCTGCAACCGTTTCCTCAAGAACTTGAACGTCACGTTCAGAAGAGACCCCAACTCGTTCAGACCCAGAATCAACAAGTTGGACTCGCAGATGGATAAGGAACAGAAGTTGTCAGGAAACTACTTTTTCTTGGACAGCACCGCGTTGTAAACCCGCTCTTTCGAGGAAGGGATGCATATTGTACATTAGATCACTAGCATTTTGGATGGGTTATGTATATGACGTTCCATAATAGATAATTTCTGCAGATAAAGTCAGATGACGAGAGTCAGCTGATAAAAATTCACACAAGTCAGCTGACTCACGTCACCCGACTTTTATCAGCCGACTTTTGTCAGCTGACACTCTTCGACAATTGAAACGTTTCAAAAAGTAACCACCAGCAGAATGGACGGACAGGTGCAGGTGCCGATAGCAGAAACACGGTCGCCGGTGGCGATCAGCGTGGCCAATTACCTCAAGGACAACGCCGTGCTCAAGGAACGCACGGGTCTTTTGAACAACACGCAGGAGTTTGACTTCTTCCGCTACAAACGGCTTGTGAGGGCGCTTGTGGGCGACGACTACAAGAAGCAGCAGCAGAACCCGAAAAACGGGTTGCCCGTTGTGGCCGACGAGGCCGAGGCGCAGAAGGTGTTTATTTCGTTGATCCAGAACCAGATGCTCATCCCCGTCGAGAAGCTCCACTACCACGAGATCAGGGAGATCCGTGGCTGGAAGCCGAACCGCACCAAGCCCACGTTGCGCAAGGCCGAGCGCGCGGTGTTGGACCCCGACGCGTACTACGCGTGGACGTACACGCGGCCGAACCCGTACATCTTGCTCTACAGCATCTTGGCGATCGGCGGTGTGTTTGGCGTGATTTTGTTCCCGTTGTGGCCGGCGTTCATGAAGCGCGGCGTGTGGTACTTGTCGATGGGCATGTTGGGGCTCATCGGCTTGTTTTTTGCCACGGCCATTGTGCGGTTGGTGATCTACATCGTGTCGTTGGTGGCGTTCCCCAAGCCGTTCTGGTTGTTTCCCAACTTGTTTGAGGACTGTGGCGTGATTGAGAGTTTCCAGCCGGCGTACGCGTGGGAGGAGCCGCGGGCGAAGAAACAGCGCCGGGCAAAGGCGCCCGCTGCCGCGCAGGAGCCCGCCGCTGTCAAGCGCCAAGTGACGTTGGAAGAAGTCGACGAGTGATTATATAATTATTATATAAGGTAACAACTTTGTACCCTCGACGCTAATGATCAACGACCTTAGCTTGAACCAGGACTGTTCGTGCATCGCGGTGTCGACGTCGGACGACCACCGCATCTACAACTGTGATCCTTTCGGCGAGTTCTTCTCGTCGCGCGACGCCCGCCAGCCGCTGCCGCTGCCGCTGCTGCTGCCGCGGCCGCGCTCGCCCACCGCGTACGTCAAGATGTTGAACTCGACGTCGCTCGCCGTCATCGTGCCGCAGGGCACGGGCGCGCTCGGCAACCGCCTGCTCACGATCTACAACCTCAAGCAGAACGTCAAGATCTGCGAGCTCAGTTTTCCGTCGAGCATCGTGGATCTCCGGCTCAATCGGCAGCGCATGCTTGTGTTCTTGGAGCTCGGCCAGATCTACATCTACGACTTGAGCTGCGTGCGGTTGGTCAAGGTGTTGGAGGTGAATGCGTTTGGCGGCGAGTTGGTGGCGGACTTGAGCAGCGGCTCGTTGTTGGTGCTTCCGCTCCTGCAAATCAATAACGACACTGACTTGGGGCACGAGCTGCTGCTGCTGCTGCTGCTGCTGCTGCTGCTGCTGCCGCAGTGCTACGATGCGTTGCTCGACGCGTCGTCGCCGCTTGCGCACCGCCACGGCGTCACGTTGGACGCCCTCCAGCGCGACGGCGACGGCTGGCTCGTGGTGTACGACACGCTCGCGCTCCAGGCCCGCGTGGTGTTCAAGGCGCACCAGTCGGCGCTCGCCCGCGTGTGCATCGCCCACGACGGCACTGCCATCGCCACCGCGTCCGTCAAGGGCACCATCATCCGTGTGTTTCGCATGGCGGCGCACCGCGTGCACGCGGGCCTCAGTCTTCGGCGCGGGCACCACTTGGCACGCGTCAATGCGTTGAGCTTCCGTGCCGACGGCCGGGTGTTGGCCTGTGGCTCCGACACCAACACGATCCACTTGTTCCGGCTCGACGGCGACGGCGAAGAAGGCGGCGACGGCGACGACGACGACTTGAACGCGAGCTTGGGCAGCATGCTCGTGCAGGAGCGCCCGCTGTTGCTCAACTACACGCAGGCGTTGGTGCGCAGCTTGCCGTACCGGCGCTACCTCGAGAACTGGATCTGGGAGCCACGGCGCTCGTTTGCGTGTATCCGGCTTCCGGAGGAGCTGGGCCGCCGCAGCAGGCTCGCGTTGGGCTTTTTGGGCGACATGGTCGTGGTGGCTTCTTATCAGACAGGCATGTTTTATCAGTATAGAATGGAGAGGGAGGTGGGGAGATATAAAATGAGCGAATGACGAGCCAATGACGAGCGAAGCGAGTCATTGGCTCATTGATTATTGCATTGATCATTGCATTGATCATATTCATCTTATCTTCATCTTAACTTCATCTTCATCTTATCTTTATCTTCATTTTATCTTTATCTTCATCTTCATATCCACTTCACTTCATATTCATACATATCTACAGAATAAACAGAACATGCGCTGTTGAAGGACCAATGCGCTGTTGAAGCGCCCAATCCTCGCGTTGCTCGGATTGGGCGCGGATTGTGGGGTCACAGGCGTTTCTAAACGATCCCACAATGCTCGCGTTGCTCGCATTGTGGGCTCGGATCATGGGATCTAAGAGACACGTGAAAATTTTTCACCCCACACCATGTTCAGGGGCTCCAGCGTTCAACGCCACGCCCGTTTCCTTCTCCGTACCATGTCGCAAGCCCATGCTAACGACCCCGTTGTCTTTGCCAACCAGAACGCCGCCCGCGTGGTGAGCCTCAACCGCACCGCCAAGCTCAACTCGCTCGACACCGCGATGGTCGAGCGCATCACGCCGCGGTTGCTCGAGTACGCCCGGTCGCTGGCGAGCAACGTCGTGATCCTCACGTCGACCACGCCCAAGGCGTTGTGCGCCGGCGGCGACGTTGCCCGCTGTGCCACCGAGATCGCCGCCGGCAACCCGCGCTACGCCGCGGACTTCTTCCAGCAGGAATACAACCTCAACTACTTGATTGCCACCTACAGCAAGCCGTACGTCGCGGTGATGGACGGCATCACGTTCGGCGGCGGCGTCGGGCTCCTGGTCCACGCGCCGTTCCGCATCGCCACCGAGCGCACCAAGCTCGCGATGCCCGAGATGGACATCGGCTTCTTTCCCGACGTCGGCACCACCTTCTTCCTCCCGCGCTTGGACGACCGCTTGGGCTACTACTACGCCATGACCGGCGACGTGTTGTCGGGCTTGGACGCGTACATGGCCGGCTTCGCCACGCACTACGTGCCCTCCGCCAGGGTGCCCCACTTGATTACGCGCTTGTCGAACTTGCAGCCGCCGCTCGTCAACGACCAGCGCACCGTCGCGGCGGACGCGGTGCGCACGGGCGCCGAGTACTTTGCCCAGGTCAACCAGGCCATCGAGGAGTTTGCCGAGTCCAAGTTGCCCGACGACTACACGTTTCCGTTCACGCCGGCGCAGTTGGCCGTCATCGACACGGCGTTTGGCCAGGCGTCCGTCGACGAGATCATCGACTACTTGAACAAGGACGGCTCGCCGTTTGCGCGCGGCATCGTCGCCAAGCTCGCGGCCAAGCCCATGTCCAGCTTGAAGACGGCGTTTGAGTTGATGAACCGCGGCCTCACCAACACCATCAAGCAGCAGCTCGAGCTCGAGCTCGTCACCGCCACCAACATCGTGCACGGCGACGCGCAGGACTCCGACTTTGTGCGCGGCGTCACCCACAAGCTCATCAACAAGACGCGCGAGCCGGCGCATCCCGCGTGGACGCCGGCCGCCGCCGTCACGCCGCAGTACCTCGCGGCGCTCACCGCGCCCTCGCCGCACACCCAGACGCTCGCGCGGCCGTTGATCAACCGCTTCTTTGGCATCGACTACAAGCAGTACCCGCACCACATGGGCTTGCCGCGCACCGTCGACGTCGCCGCGTACGTCACCGGCAGCGACGGCTCGGGGCGCGCGTACCTCGCGACGCCCGCCGAGGTCGCGGCGCACTTTCGCCGTGCCACCAACAACAAGCTCGGCGTCGACGCCAAGGTGGCACAGGTGTTGGCGCGCCACGGCGACATGGCGCGCTACGACAACAAGTACGTGTCGTGGAAGTAGTGTAGCTAGAAACGTGTATTGATACATTACTTGAACTTGTCCAAGATCAAGTCTTCGCCCATCTCCTCGTAGTCGGCCTTGGAGACGAACCAGTTGTCCAACGCGATGGCGGCGCCACTGGCGGCGCCGCTGGCCACGGCACCGCCGCTGGCCGCGGCGGCGGCGTCGTCGCCGCTGTCGTTGAGCATCAGCGCCAAGTTGCACGCGCCCATCCACGCGGAAAAGTGGCGCTCCCACTCGTTGGAGTCGGGCGGCGCCACCAACGTCGTGGTGTAGGGCGAGTACGCGTAGTTGGGAAAGTACTTGGGCGTGAGCACGCGCAAGTCGTTGAGGAGCTGGTCGGCGAGGCCGGCGCCGAGCGCCAGGCCGCCGGTGACGAGCACGTTCAGCAACAACGCCTTGAACGTCTCGTTGAAGCGCGCAAACTTGTTGTGTGCGTGGGAGTCGCTGGCGTGGGGCAACAACAGTGCCTCCAAGCTCTTCAAGCAGAGAAACACCAAGTTGGTCAAGCCGTGGGTGTGCGGCTTGTCGACGGCGGGCTCCGGCACCGCGACGCCGTCGAGCGCGTGGAGGTTGGGCTGGAACAACGGCGCCAAGCAGTTGGGGGTGTCGGCGACGGCGACGTGGGCGCCGCCCGGCAACTGGTAGTCGTGGAGCAGGAACAGGAGCGCGAGGCTCTTGTACTCCGGCAACACGTGGTGGGCGACGTAGAACTGGCGGAAGGACGGCGACGCGTGGGCGTACTGCGGCGGCAACAACGCGTGCTCGGGGCACTGGGGCCGCCAGTGGTGGAGCACGTGGAGGTTGGCAAAGTCGCCGGCGTACTTGGAGTGGAACGCGCTCTTGTTCTGGATGACGCCGTCGACGATGGGCGTGACGGCGGCGACGGCGGCGCCGACGTCGACCACCAAGCCCGTGCTGCGCCCGGCGCGGTACAACTGCGCGAGCGGCGTCTTGACCAACAGGAAGATGGGCACCTCCAACGTCTCAAACACAATCTGCGCCGTGGTCAACTTGTTTTTGGCGGTGTTCCACAGCTGCTCGGTGAGGACGAGCGGGTACTCGCGCGGGTCGACGGCGGTGTTGTTGTCGATGTTGGCGTACACGTGCTGCCAGTTGTGCACGATGTTGTCGAAGTTGTAGACGACGCCGTTGTCCATGAGCGTCATGACGTCGGCCTGGGGATGGGCGTAGATGGCGTCGCCCACGAGCGTGGCGCCGTCCGCCTGGACGTAGTTCAGCGCAAACACGAGCGACGGGATGTCTTCCAGCGCAAAGCCGGCTCTGGTCGTGTGCGAGCCGTTGTCGATGACGACGGCGGGCGAGGTGTACATGTTGATGAAAAAGTGCGATGTGATTTTCAGTGCACTTTGTAGGTGGTGTGCGTGTTGCTTTGTAGTGTTGTTGCGTGTTGCGTGTAGCGTGTAGCTTTGTAGTGTTGCTGTGGAGTGTTGCTTTGTTGCTTTGTTGCTTTGTGGTGTTGTGGTGTTGTGTTGTTGTGTTGTTTTGTTGCTTTGTTGTTGTGGTTGTTGATGTTTTTTGCTTTGTTATCACTTGTTCTAGTTCCAAATTTTACAATTTTCTGCAAATTTACATTCATTTTCTTTCCAGTTCAGTTCAGTTCATTTTCTTCTTTCTCATTTTCTTGCCGCAGAACATGAACATCGCCAGACGCTTTGCTACCGCCGCGTACCGCACCAGCGTGCTTCCCAACGGGCTCACCGTCGCGAGCGAAACCATGCCCGGCACCCGCTCCGCCACCGTCGGCGTGTGGATCAACGCCGGCTCGCGCGCCGACCGCGCCGCCAGCAGCGGCACCGCACACTTCCTCGAGCACTTGGCGTTCAAAGGCACCGGCCGCCGCACGCAGCACCGCTTGGAGCTCGAGATCGAGGACTTGGGCTCGCAGATCAACGCGTACACGTCGCGCGAGAACACGGTGTACTACACCAAGTGTCTCGCAACGGACCTTGCGCAGAACGTGGACATCTTGAGCGACTTGCTCACGCAGCTGCGCTTGGACCCGCGCGCCATCGAGAACGAGCGCCACGTCATTCTCCAGGAAAGCGACGAGGTCGACAAGATGTACGACGAGGTGGTGTTTGACCACTTGCACGCGGTGGCGTTCCGCGGCCAGGACTTGGGCCGCACCATCTTGGGCCCGCGCGAGCTCATCCGCACCATCAACCGCCGCGACTTGGTCGACTACATCACCACCAACTACCGCGGCGACCGCATGGCGTTGATAGGCGTCGGCGCCGTCGACCACGACGAGTTGGTCGCGATGGCACAGCGCTACTTTGGCGACATCGCGCCCAGCGCCGTGCCGTTCCTCCAGAGCGGCGGCGACTTGCCGGTGTTTTACGGCGACGAGCTCCGCGTCCACGACCCCGCGTTGCCCACCACGCACGTTGCGTTGGCCGTCGAGGGCGTCAGCTGGTCGGCGCCCGACTTCTTCACCGCCCTGGTCGCCAACGGCATCATCGGCACCTGGGACCGCTCCGTGGGCGCCGGCTCCAACTCGCCGTCGCCGTTGGCCGTCACCGCGGC
>JAJMFW010000065.1:0-26543 GCA_030574975.1 Teunomyces atbi
CCAATGGCAAGGATTCTCTCAACTTGTGTGGACCAGCAGATGGTCTTGGGGCGTAAGTACCGGACAATTTGTCCAACATCCAGTGGGATGGAGCTGCCAATCTCTTCAAGTGCTTCTTTGGTCCTCTAGCCATTTTTAGATAGTTACGAAGGTGTAAGTTAAAAGAAAAACTTTGTTAAGACAAGTTCGATTTTTCACACGTACAGTGCTGGTGCGCGCATCCCCCTCCAAAAGAAAAAAAATATTTTACTACAAAATTTTCCAAAGTCGTACAAGGGCTCCAGCCCCATAATAATTAAATAAACACGTGACATAACCACACTATTTCCCGAATAAACATCAATCACATATCACATTAATTTCAGCCCCAACGACCAAACCATTTCTTCTTAGCATGGAGTTCTTCTGTTAGCTTTTCGTCCTCAATTGTCAACTTGTTATATTCATCATCCAAATTGGCAAACTTTTCAGTTTCTCGAGCGTTTTCTTCCAATAAGTTGTGGATATCGCCCTCGATACTTGTAGGAATAGCAGGCGACTTTAAAGAGTCGCCAGTTGTAAGTTCTGGCGAGTTGTTTGCCATCTTTGACTCAAGGTCTTCGATATCGGCTCGCAACTGAGCAATGGTTTCTTCAAGATCGGTATTATCGTTCTTCACTTCCGGTAATCTGACCTTGATATCCACCATGTGCTGGACAATTTCAATGTGGTCGTTGTTGAGATTGAGGTACGTCGTCTCCAACTCCTTGATTTTGTGTCTAAGATGGCCGTTCTCCAATTTCAACTGGTCAATATCCTGAATCTTGGCCACTTCACTGTCGTAAATGCTATCAAACTCGTTCTCGTACTTGGCCAAATCCACTGGCTCGATGTTGATTTCCATCGAGTCAAACACCAACGCATCGAGCTTGTAGTAGCAGTTTCCCTGAGACGTCTGTGTGGCAGCTGAATCACGTTTCGAGTTACGTTTCGAGCTACGTTTCGAGTTGGGAAGAAGCGAAAAGCGTTTTGACGACCGGGACTCGTCCTTGAAGTTGATAAAATCCTCGTTGACGTAGATGTTGAACAAGTTGTCCTTCAAGAAGTCCAAGAGTTTGTCAAACTTCAATGCCAACAAATTGGCTTCGTTCTTAATCATAAGATTCACGGCAAACTTGAGCACTGACTCGATCCCTTGGGTTATAATGATATCGTATATCCTCAACACAATGTCCAAGGGGAACTTATATGCGAAAAAGGTAAGGAACCACTGCGAAGCGTACATAGACGAGCGGATACCCTGCTTGACCAAGTGGTTGTACAAGAGCGGCGAGTAGTCTTCGAGAAGACGATCGAATTCGTACAAGTAGCGGTGCAAGCCCTTCATTTCCGGACAAAACATTTCGCGGAGGTTGTAGTCCTTCATCAATGTGACGAGGAGACAAAAGCATTCGGCATCACTCATGTTCATGATCAAGGGGACCGTGATAAAGATCATGCCTTGGGTATAGCCCACATCAGGGTCAAAGAGGGAGTATGCCTTGATGACATTGAACAACTCGTCGCCTTTATTGACCAGATCCACTGCTGAGAAGAAACTGGTACGTGACAAGTCACGCTTGATGGATTTCTCATGGATTGACGTCTCGTTCTTGAGCAGGATATAGAGTTCTTCCAAGTCATAGTTCTTTGACTTGGCGACCAATTGCCAGATTATACCACGGAATTCCTTGGGAATTCCCAGCATAATGAGCTTATCCAAGCCCTCAGACTCGTTGTTGATGACCAGCTCGTAGTCATTAACGATTCTTGTCCAGAAATCCCAGTCGATCTTGTATTCAAACATGTCGGAGAATCCACCAACGGTGTTCTTGATATCATTGAACGTTTTCTTCACATTTTCTGTTCCTGAATTGATAAGTTGTTTCGACCGCAAGTCCTTGGCCTGATATGTGCTGTTGATCCGGTTGAATTTGGACTGCAAGAGGTAATTCGACAGCGACTTATCGTACGTGGTCGAGACAAACTTCAAGTTATCGAGTGATTCTGGGGTCAGAGTCAAGGCATTTTGCTGGTCAAGACGGAGACACTCTTCAATTGGTTTGCGTGAAGGAAGCGGTGGTTTTGAGGGTGTTTCTGTTTCTGTTTCTGTTTCTTGTTGCTGTTCTGGGGATACGTGTTCTGATTCGACGGATTGCTGTTGTTCAACCTCTTCTTCAACCTCTGATTCTGGATGATTATCGAGTGCATCGTCGTAAGTTTCTGAAGCCACAACGGGCTCTGTTTCATCCACGTCTACAAATTCATCGTGGGAAGACATGTTTATCCGAGTGATTCCGCGGAGAAGAAAATTCGAGTTGTGTTTTTGATCCAAAAAAGTGCGACACGAACAGAATTCCCTGTTGGCTTGTTTATTTTTCATATATCATAATTTAAGCATTTACCCAATAGTAGTCGTCGTAGACCTGAGGTTCTACCACCGGAATTGCATCTTCAAGACGGACAATTCCTTCGTTGGAGAGCGGATACACCGATTCCGATAATACATCATCGGTCTCGTACGACGAAACCGATTCGGACGAGCCGTAGAAACTGCTGATGATATCGCTGTGCTGGACATCATACAGGGAGACTTCACTAGGAGTAGCTGGTGATGGTGTCTGGGCGTCTGTATCCTCATAAATTATACCTCCAGTGACGTTCTTTTCCCGGCACAAGCTCTCCAACTTAGCCACGTCACAGTTGGGAAAGTAGACCCGCAACACGTTCGAGGCACGGATATACTTGATGGGCAACTCACCCAACTCAAATAACCGTGCAACATCCTCCTTAAACTCACGTAACTGTCTCTCAAATACCTGGACATTGTACAACATCTCGTCCAACACTTCTTCCGATAAGATTGTTTCGTGGGGGATCGACAAGCTGAAATTCACAGGAAATTCAATGTAGCAGCCAGTAGGAGCAGCCATAAATTCGGGTACATCAGCAGCAGGCACGTCGCCGGCCTTGGCCAAAGCCAAGGTGAGAATATGTTCCTTTGGAGAAAGCGAAAGGTTAAGACGGAGAGCCATCGCAGCTTTCTTTGGTTGATGTTGTTGTTGCAGTTGTTGCAGCTGCTGTTTCTGGGGCCGTTGGATACGGTACTTGGAGAGATGGGCCTTACCTTCGTCCACCGCTTTGTCCCACTGGTCCAATTTATCCTTGATATTGAAGATGATGGAACGGTACGTGAGTTTGAGATTCTGCTGGTACAACTTGAGCCGAAACGGGCTCTGGTATAGCTGCAAGAAATGGCTGTGCTGGAACCGGAACCCGTAGTTCAACGTACGCAAGATCTTGCTGCCGTGGTGCTGGCTGGTGTTGTAGAACTTGAAGAACCACTTGTGTCCAAACGGAACCGATTTGTTGGCAGTGAACGGCTTGAAATGAGACGAGCCGCCACAACAGAACGTCCCAAACCCACGGCGAGACGAGCTGTATGGGTTATTGAAGCGTCTGGGTCCCCGGTTGGGTCGGACAGGAACAGGAACGGGCTGTGGCTGTTGTTGTTGCTGGTGGTTGTTGGAAAGCGACTCGAGTTGTTTCGAAATCTCACGGAGCGCACGTTGCACGGTCCGCGTGAAGTTCCTGCTGCGATCGCCGACAACCTTGTACATACGATCACAGGGAAGCATTCTTGCGGCTGAAAGAGAATGTTTGATAAAAGAAAAGGGGGATGGGTCTTTATGCGAATCGGACCCGCACGACCGGTCCGAGTCGGACCAGGTTGGTTGGGTTCCTGTATATTATTTTAACTATACATGTAGAAAGTCACATCTAAGCAACGAGTTCGTCCTCGAGAACCTCATCAAATATCATGTCAAAGATACCCGGCAGGATCATATCGACGGGTTCTTTTTTGATTTCGAGCTTAAATTTTTTGTGGGGCTGGAATCGGTCGAGTTCGGGGTCGTTATCGTCATTGTACACCGAGCTGAGCAGGAGCAACAGCGACGGCGACGTCAAGGAGGTATTGGCGGTGGTGTGCAGTGTGTGCTGTGGTGTAGTCTTGAACACAGCCGGGGTGATGAATTTGCAAGGCTTGTCCATCACAGTCAGCGCCGTTGTCAGCACCGACAGCAACAGCGCTGATGGGTTCATAGTGGTGTTTTCTGTAGGGATATTGTTGAGGAGAAAGTCGTCGATAATCTCACGTTTGATCTTCATCTTGTCTATTTCGTCTGTGTGCTTGTTCCACGCTGTGGAAGGAGATGGGTGGGATCTCGACTGACGTAACGGGTAGCCGTGCGGGTACAGGCCATTGAGCGACGCCAACGTGTCGTCCTCATTGGAGAATATCGAGCACAGGGGCAGCTGTGCAAGCGAGTTGGTTCGTGACTCTTCCAACTTTACCGGATTCATGTGTGGCAGCAGCTGGGGCGACTGCCGGCTTGCGCCGGTCTCGGAGCTAGGAAGCATTTCTTCCAATTTGCGTCGGTGCGGCGTGAGTGTTTTGACATAGCTGTTGTTTTGGACAAGCTGGTCCAAGTCGCAGTATTCGGGTAGCAAGAACGTGATGATGTCTTCGAGAGTCTTGACCCGGTCCTCGACCTCAGTGAGATGAGCTCTGGTTAGCGGCGAACGGATGGTGCGGGGACTATAGGAACAACACCACTTGTGCTGAATACACTTGGTACATTTGGGGTACTCCTTGGAACACTTCAATTTCCGCTTACGACACGAGTCACAGGCCTGTTCAATGGATTGTTCTTGCATGGTTTAAAATAGCAGCAGCAGCAAACAAACAAACAGTAGCAAAAGGGAATCAAAGGAAGATTGAAACGAGAGCGTTAATGGCTTCGGTGGTCTATAGTAGAGGTTGAAGATTGAGTTCGCCAACTTTCAGAGAAGGTGTTGTTTATCAAAAAATTTCAGTAAATCCTGGAAATGGTCAGGCGAATTGCTGATTCGCTATGTATCGGAATCGAATCGCTATATAACCGCCAGATGGTTTTGAATTTTCCAAAAAAAAAAAAAAAAAAAAAAAAATATTAAGAGAAAATTTAAAATGATTTCCCAATCGAGACACCAAATCAGGTTCCAGATAACTACGATAATGGAACACGGGGGACTCTACGGAAGCTTTGACGAGTGTTACGTAGCTGGAACAGTCGGAAGATTGTTGTTCCTCGTATATACCCACCTATTTCACCAATTTTTTTCTGTACTAACATACCCCTTGGCTCACTTTTGAGATAAAGTGCGTATTCTCGGCCGCAAATTGTTGGATTGGCCCCAGGCTAGTTCGGAGCCACCGCGTGGTGGATGGAACCAAGCTCCATTGCTTCTTTGAGAAGGAATCGTCTCCACACACTGGCGTGTTCACTAATGGCTGGCACCAAAAGCTTATTTACTTCCCACTATTGTCCTCGCACACCACCCTCCCCAGCCCAACCTCGACTTATTGTCCTTTTTTTTTTGTGCTCTCTGACACCACTATATCGTTCCTGAGAACTCCGCTCGGACTTTTTTAGGCGGTCCTGCAGGTAATACCAAATTATTACCTGTTATCCGATGCTTCTTATCACAATAATATTAATTTGGACCCAGATGATGACTTATTCATCTGCATGTGCATGTAGTGAGGTGGCGCCATATAAAGTAAAGAGAAACACAGACACAATACTCTACCGATTAGTAGTATGGGATTTACGGTGTGTTTGTTTGGGTTCTTGTAAAAGAGGGGTATTAGTGTCGGAAAATTTGCATGCAACCAATATTTTTTTTTTGGAATCATCCCCTCCCAAAGTGCCGCCGCCGCACCTCAACACGACTTGTCCAGTTTTCGGTTACGTGATACTTTTTGGTTGGGCGATTATATACAGGAAATATTTTTACACCGTCCCCTTCCCCCCGGCTTGCTCCCGGACTTTTTACTACTATATGCTTACTCTGATTCATTTTTTTTTTATTCAATTTAGTCTTTTGCCTAAACTTTATCGTCATGGAACGCAAACCATGATTCCTTCGGGTTGGCCGGAGCAGACCCGACATATTGGTTGTCGTCAGGAGGACGTTCACTAGTTTCGTTGGTGTTCAACATCGACTGTATACTCAACACAACACTCTCTATAGTACATGCAGGTGTCCAGTCCGACCCTAACACGTTCAAACAAATATGTCCGTTGGAATAAATATGGGGATGCACCGGCACCTGCGCTCCTCCTCCAATCACATCGTACGTAACAAACTGCACCTCGGGCGAGTCTACGGGATAGCTGCGTCCCAACCTCACCCGGAGCTGAAATAAGTCGTCCGGCGCATAGAGGACATGGTCTTCAAACTTGAGCCGAAATATGAACTCGCACAAATCATCACTATTCTTAAGAAGCGTCACTCCAGGTAATGATCCGGTACAAATCAGCTTGTACTCCTTGAGCAAACGCTTCTGGTACGGATGGCTCCCAGACATGTTGTAGATGGCTCCCTGATTATTGATCTTTTTCGATATGCGAACATGTGCAGGAAGTCATATATTTACATGAAAGTCGACTATAAAAAAACCCACCATGGGGTCGCCATCATAAAGGCATTCCCTTTGCCTCTCGTCGTTTCTGTGTACTCACAATCTTTTTCTCCAGCGTGGGACGTCTAGCAATGTTCCTTTTGTTAGCCCCGTTCTTCTGCGTTGCAGTCGCCGAAATTGTTCTCTTTTTATTCAGTGCATCGTGTTGCGTCGCATGGAAGTACGGCGACACTACACTGCTGGTCTGTGAATCCATCGACGTATTCGGTGAGCCCGACACTTTTTTCCGATCTCGCGATAAATTACCAAGAACTTTCTTGAAGTGATTAAAATACTCCAATTGTTCCTTGTTGATCCCAAGCATCTTGCCAAACACTCGCTTATTCGTAGGCAATTTCACTGCCATATCCTTCAAAGTGATCTCCTTGATCACTTGGTTCAACGGGATCCCCATTTGAATCGACGCATCGATTCCAATTTTCTTAAGCTCATTGTAACTATGCTCAATATGCTCCTTGTTCGTATCCGTGACTTCACCATTGAAGTTGTTCTGCGGTAAAGTTATCGCCATGCCAAACTCATCCGACATCTGCCGTGCTGTCACAAACGACTCAGTATACTTGAAGTTGCTAAGACTAGAAATTCCGTTGCTTGATGCACCAGTCATAGATGTTGTAGAAGTTGCCGTGGCTGTGGACGAAACACCGGGTTTCGCCCGTTTATCGTTACTGAAATTGATTTTAATCTCCTTTTGGCCCTTCAACACAAGGTTGGCATTCTTCCCAACTCTCACATAGTTAGACGCAAATCCAGCTTTCATTATCTGATACTCAACCAAACAGTCTTCACTTAAAAGATAGAAAAATATTCTTTCAACGTCGGTCTTATCAAGAGATTTACCCTTGCTGTGGAATGGATTATTATTGTGACCCATTCTAACTATTTTGTTGTTATTGGAGCCTTTAAACACATCCTGACAATGCAAGACGGTGACCCTCTCATCCTGAATAGACTTGACCAACTGAATTATATCCTTCGCATATTGAGTACAGTTCTTCTCAATCGTAGTGGTACTGCTGGCATTCAAACAGTTGTCACATTGCTTGCGACACTCAATGGGATTGAACGACTCGTTGAAATATTGTAACACCTGCTTTCTCCGACAGTCGGTTGTATTCTCACAGTACTGAACCACTTGCCTCAACTTGGCCAAATGGTTTTCTCTTCCTTCACGAGTTAATTCGTCGTCACGATGGATCATATTCTGTAACAGGCGTGCATCCTTATACGAATAAAACATTATACATTCGGAATGCTTGCCATCTCTTCCTGCTCTCCCGGTTTCTTGGTAGTAACCTTCTAAGCTTCGAGGAATAAACAAATGAATGACAAACCGAACGTCAGGCTTATCAATCCCCATACCAAATGCAATCGTAGCACAAATAAGCTGAACACGCCCAGCTTGCCACAGCTGCTGGATAGTAAATCTGTCATCAGGTGACATTCCAGCATGGTAAAAGGCTGTTTTCAATCCAAGCAGATTCAACTTTGCACTCGTTTGTTCACACGACTGCTTGGAATGACAATAAATAATCCCTGTCTTACCCCTATATTTGCTAACAATAAAATCTCGTATCCACTCGACATGGTTGGCACTCTTCCATTTAATCTCATAAAACAAATTGCTTCTGTTGAAACTCTGCTTAAGCAAGACCGGATTATCCATTTTCAAATTATGAATAATGTCCATCCTAACTTTTTCGTTAGCAGTGGCAGTAAGAGCCATGATTGGAACCTTGGGATACTTTTCTTTGAAGAACCCCATACCTTGATAATCGGGCCTAAAATCGTGACCCCAAGAACTCAAACAATGCGCCTCATCGATCACAACTCTAGCAAGTTGGTTATTGTCGTACAATTTACCAATAATTCTCTGAACCATTCCAGAATTATTAGCTTTCTCGGGTGATAAATACACCAACTGCAAAAACCCGTCGCGGAACAAGTTTAACGTTTGTTTGTTATCATCAGATGATGCCTTCGAACTGATCATACCTGCTTTGACATTTTTATCTAACAAATGTTGAACCTGATCTTGCATCAAGGAAATTAATGGAGAAATAACAACGGTGGTACCATGTGTCTTCCCACTGTTGATCAATGCTGGCAACTGATAACAAAGAGATTTCCCACCCCCAGTAGGCATCAAAACAAAAACATCCTTGCTTTGTAAACTGGAAACAATGGCTTCCAACTGATTTGACCTGAAGGACTTCAACTTAAAAACGCTATTGAGAACCAGGTACACATCGTTGATAAAACTTTCGGATCCTGGAGGAATATTTTCTTTGTTAGCAGCTCCTGATGTTGGAATGGGTTGCGCTCCTGTCAAAATATCCATCAACTCGTCATCATCATCACTAAAATCACTATCAATATTTTGAATGTTTGCTTTGCTTAGATCCGAAGGTACCAAAGCCAGAGTAGGTCCCGCTGGTGGTTTGAAAGTGGAATTGATATCGTCTTCATCGTCAATATCGGATATAACCTCGATTAATTCACGCTCATCATTTAACTGAGTGGTAAAATCCTCTATCTCCTCTACTCCATCATCGTCATCATCGTCATCTCTATGGGATGAGTCGTCATCGTCAATTAAGTCGATTTTGTTATTCATGTACTGAATACCATAGTTTTTGGCCACATCAGGCGATAGTTGAATAGCGTCGAGTTCATCATTTAAAATAGGAATATTTTCAGCCTCAGAGTCATTCTGAGTGTTGCCTTGATAAGATCTATCTTCGTCTTCCTCCATGTCATTGTCGTCAATAAAACTTCCAAGATCATCAAAGTCGTCCCGTTCTTGAGAAGGAGTCCGTAGGCCATCCATGGTTCCCTCGCCAAAGTCATCTTCTGCTTCATTCATAGAAGTGTCTGCTACACTCGCCTGAGCTGTTGTTCGTTTTTCTAATACTATTCTTCTTGGCTCATTCAAGTTGATAGGGAGTTCAGGCACTTTAAAGTGGGATGTAATTATTTCAAGATCATCCTGTTGTCGCATCAATTCGTCATTGAGATCTCGATCTTCAAAGTCTGAAAAGTCATAGGTATTAAAATCCTCTTCATCGATAACCACAGCATTAGGAGCAGGAGAAATTGAAGGAGGGGCCGAAACTATTGGTGTGGACGTAGGAAGAGACAGTGGGAGTTGTGAATTTAAAGTGGTTTTCACCTGCTTAAGGCTAGCATTAAGTCTGGATATTTCGAGTTCTAAAGCCTTGCATTTTGGATCAAATTTGTTTTTGTAGTAGTCTTTCTTTGCGTCTAGTGAGAGGGAAGTCGATTCACTGATTTGGAACCGTTCGTCGTATAGTTGGATCTTGGCATTCTGGGTTGATACAAGCTGATTAAGAAGTGTAACCTCTTCGCTTGGTGGTTCTTGTCTCTGTCGTTTCGCGGGACGTAGATCTGTGCTCATCGGTCTCTTCGTTTCTGTGAGATCGATAACACCATTTGGAGGCGGAATGGAACGTGGTGTATTGGTAACATTTGGTTGATTTGTCAGTGAAGGTATAGGTCGAATAGAAGGTTGCTTAGCAAGTGATGGTGTTATAGTTGGTATTATAGGTGCGTGGTTTGTAGTGGCAACAGACGGGCCAGGTCGTATTCTTGAAGCGGGATATGTTTTTAGAACCGTGTCTATTAAAGAAGGAGACGGAATGTGTGGTTTTTCCTGCTGTAGCCAAATCACTTGAGCTTTTATATTAGATGTGACTGCCATGGGCTAAGCATGAGACGCGTGTATGTACGTACATAAGAAACAGTGTTTACGTGAATCACATTACACAATCCACGTGACTTTGAAGTTTTTAAAGACATACTGCACACAAAAATTGTAGAGAGAGATTCTCACCGGTATTTGCAAGAACATTAGTCTTACCCCTTTTTTCTGTATGGATCGATTTGTAGTACTGCATGACATGTATCCGATTAGATAAGCAAGGTACGTAAGCTAGATTTCAATCATTAAGCGCACTATCACGTGTAAACAATCACATGATCGGATACTCCTCTCCGGCTACAAAAAGAAGTGAGGGGATTTACATCTGAAGTCGAGGGGAATGGCGGAGTTCTACAAATCCATTGTGACAGAAAAAAAGAGGAGATATAATAGGGGGCTCAGAGTGGAGAAAAGCAAAGCAAAAAACAAACGAGCAATGGGAAACGAGATAGAAGTGGACAAAGAAACGAACTGAAACGACGACCAGGGAGAAATCTCCTGATCACGGGTGTAAACTGCAAAGGTGCCACGGATTCACTGGCGTGGCATGACAAGATGTGTCCAATCGCAAAAAAAAATAAAGGCCAGCAACCGTAAATTGTAACCTGTAAAACCGCGGATAAATTCATCTTCAGCATGCGATGGAAAAAGGTGGCCTGTCATCACGAGCGTTTTGCAACGAAATCTACGTTACGTTTGTTTTGGAATCTTTTGCGGCAAACCAAAACCAGTTTGCTAACGTGAGCAAAAACTCTCGGCAAATAAACATCGGGGCTTCAACTGCAAAACTGTTAAAGTATTTGTTTGGTTTTGCTGTCGGGCGTAATAGGGCACAGCCATCACATTGTTCCAGAAGCACCAATAAGTTTGGTTTTACCTGGCGCTGTTGTGCGTGGTTTCGTGGGACAAAAAAGACCAATTTTAGTAATAACAATACGAAAAAAAATCTGCCAAAGGCCGGTGTCGCACACTTGCCCAGCCTTTGCGATTTTGCAACTTGCAGGTTAGTATTCCGATGCGGAACATTAACCTACCTGCAGCCAACTATTTTTTTTTTAACCTGAGCAGTTTAGCAGTGGAGAGAGATTTGTGGCCCAATCACCTGTGGTGGCCCCAGTTTGAGGCTTAAGCATTATTTGTTATCACAAAAAAGCTAGAACTAAATCATGTAGGTCTAGTATTCTTTCCTTAAACCCTCTTTCCATTCTCTTTGTATTAGCCACAGAAGTAACCACGGACACCACGTTATTTTTATTTAGTATTTTAGATTTTGATCCATCTGGCGGTGGAGAGCTCAGTATACCAAAAAAAAAAAAAGAAACAAAAAAATATTTTTGGCAATACCTAAATTGTTGACCTTTTTCCCCTCCCATCTGCAGATACCAATATATATAACACCACAACCTTGCCTCTCTCGTTCAAAGCACCAATTTGTTTTAAAAAGAGAGTATTTGTTGTTTTAAACTATGCTTGCCCAAGCCAATACATACAGCCAGTTTCAGGTTCCACACCACGTCCAATTACACACATTACCACTAGAAGATACTGAAAAATTGTCTCCCAATGCAAATGGCATCAATATTTCATCGTATAAAACGAGCCGTAACTCACCATTAGGTTCAAGTTTCTCGTCGTCCACTTCGTCCACATCTGACTTGACAGATTTACAAGGCGACTTGTTGATGGATTTGTGGGTATCTCCTCATAAGCAGGAACAGGAACAATCACACCATTACAACCAGCCCATTCGACTTTCCCCCACTTTCGCGGATCAGGTGGCTATCGCTATTCCCGAACAGAATACCGGTTGCGACCAGTTTGGCAACACTTACTCGTATCCTGCCGTATATCTCCCCACTTTTGACGACCAAGCAGACGAGTTATTCAATTTCGAACAACAGCAACAGCCAACGCAGCCAGCACAGCCACAACAACAACAACAGCAACAGCAACAGCAATTATTTGCACCCCACCAACATCACAAGTCTGCTCTGCGTCAACGCCACAGAAACTTATCGACATCTTTCGGTGACGATTATTTTAAATCTCATACATCGTCCCACTCGCAATCGGTTAACACCCAGCTTTACAAAACCGAATTGTGCGTATCGTTTATCAAGGTCGGAATCTGTCCTTACGGAAACAAGTGCCAGTTTGCCCACGGAGAAAACGAGTTAAAGTCGATTGAAAGATCTCCCAAGTGGAGGTCCAAGCCTTGTGCCAATTGGGCTAAGTACGGTAGTTGTCGCTACGGTAACAGATGTTGTTTCAAACATGACAACTAAGAAACGATCAAGAAAAAGAAAAGACAATAGAAAGCTTCCTTTCCATGTTTTGTTTACCTAAAAAGTTCAGCCTTCCGCTTTATGAATCACGATTTCTTATGACACCAACATATTTATTCTTCATTTCCACCCACCAAAATTTATATCGTCGCGGATGACAGTTAATTAATAATATTACATTTCTAGAATTGAAAAAAAAGCCTTGTGTAGAGTAGAATAGAGAAGGTGATCAACAATGTACAGCCTCAGTGGTTCTAAAAACACCATTTGTGTGTGGTGTGTGGCCATGATGTTCTCCACAGCGCCCGCAAAATGCGAGTCCGTAGTAAAACTACGTTGCTGTAACGGATATTAACCTCTCCTCATTGACTGTTATAGTTGATAAGGAAGCAAGATCGCACACCCGCGAAACCTCGCGACGTATTTATAGTTGTAGATACGGGGCCGGGTAAATCTTGGTTCCTTAGTATGGGAAAATTTTTCAGCCTGACCAAAGTACACGACCTGATACTTTTCACTACCTACTTAGGTGATCTTAACCACTACTAGGAACGTCGCCGTTTTTTTTGTTTAAAGCGGAAACTATGAGCGTGGATACCGAGCTGTGGGATCAATTAAAGGAGCATTATGCATTCTCTATTGTAAACTCTTTAACGAGTCAGAGAATACCAGTTTTGCGGCGCATTCTGGCTTTAGTTGCCGCAAACCAAATACCCACTGATGCAATCGACCACGTATCGCTCAAACTCCTCAAGACATTCAACAGTTACCAGGAAGTTAATTCGAGAAACGAATTACTTGCCACATTGGAACTGTTTATACAACATGATGCCAAATACTTGTCTGCTTTTTCCAAATTTGTGTATCTCCAAGTCTACCAGAAGCCTACCATGGCAATCACCAATTACTTGGTGCTCTTACAATGGATCAACAGGTTTAGTGAATTAGCAGCTTCTATGGATGCCGGTGACGAATTGTCCCAAACCATTGTTCAAACACAGGCCATTCTTCTTGATAAATGTACTGATATTACCCCTCGTGAACACAAGGACGCTCAACACCGAAGGAGAGTTTATGAGTCTGTCTTGACCTCGACAAAGTCATCTTTTGTCTCCACCTTGAGTACAAGAACTCATGATACTCATTACCTCGATTTAACTGCTTCTTTACTCAAATCTTCTTTACCCCACGATGCCATTTTGGCATTTTTTGGGGTCTTGAACTCAGCGTTGGAAGATCTCATTAAAAAACCTTCATTGGCAGCTACATTTAAGGATAGCCATGTCCCTCAAATATTAGATTTCTACTCAAACCAAGTGCTCTTGAACAAGACAACTCCATCCACAAGTTCATTGACTGTTTTTGGCAGCTTCATTAACCAACATATGGATGCGAAGGTTCTTGAGGGATTTATGCCTAATATTGACAAGTGTATTATGAGATCCTCAGAAAACTCCTTTGGTGTCCTCTTGCCAATCTTGTTCAAGCATATTTCTCCTGATGTACAATTGGATGAGTTATTAGTAACATCCAAGCTTTTGGGCTCTATATTATCTGGATTCAAATCAGCCAAAGATACTGTGAGATCGGGTGCCTTTGAAACCTTTGCAGCTATTGTACCAAAGAATTTTAGCCAGCCATCAACCGAGAATTTTAACAAATTAATTGATGAAACTTTCAAGGCCCTCAAGTCTACTTCGAACGTTGAAGTTAAGCAAATCATTATAAATTCTTTGACTCTTTTGACCATTGAACAATTGGAGCTTACATCAAAACTTATCACCAACTTGTTGCCTATTGTCGCCAAGGACCAAAATGAAACAACATTGCCACTATTGGTCAAGGCATTTGTCATTAACTCGTTCAAAATCTTGCAGAACGATTCATGGGAAGCTACCAAGGAAATTTTGGACAAAATCCTGGCTCAGTTCAAGGCAGGTTTATCAGATAAGAAAATTCCATTGAGAAAGATCTGGTTTGTGGAATTGGGTGAATACATTTTCAAGTTCAAGGGTTCCAACGACAGATATGTCACCTTCTTGAGGGAAATCTATCCACTTTTCCAGGAAAGTTTAGAAGCTGCTCAACAAGCTCCCATTCCAACCATTACCAACAAGGGAATTGCCAGTGCCTACGTTTCTATCGCATTAGCAGAGGATGCTAACTCCTCAGTGTTTGCTAGCTCATTGATGAACATCGGAGATAGACCATCATTATTAACTAACGTTAAGGTTTATGGCAAACTTTCTCAAGAAGCTGATATCAAATGGGCCATCAGAGCCTTGGGCAAGTCTGTTCCGCATATATGTGAGTTGGATGAAGAATATCAATTCAACTACGCATTGGCATGGGTCTACTTTGTTGCCTCAAAACATGTTCCACACGATTTGAGATTATATGCGATTGAATCACTCAAGGATATCTTGAAGGGACACGATCTCCGTCTAATTGATGCTATCTTTAAAGTGTTACGCGATTACGATTTACAAATTGATCAGGATATTTATTCTTTGAGTTTCAAGAATTTATCCCCTTTGGTTTCTGCGTTGACCCAAGCACCTGCCAAGGTTGATGATAACTTTTTGCGCTTGATTGCTGTGGCAAACCACAGTTTCATTCCAATTAAGAATGGATGGGTTGGTTTAGCTCAAAGGAGTGGCCATAATATTGATATTGGTTCTTTGGTTAAGGCCAGAAGCGTTGAAATCATTGATAGTTTATTCGAATTGTCCAACTCGTCTACCACTTCCAGCTTACTCTTCCAGGCCGCTATAAAAGCGCTTGGAATCCTTGCATTCATTCAACCCGAAATTGTCACACCTGTTTTAACTGAAAAAATATCATCAATTGATGTTGAAAAAATTGGTTCGTTAGACTCCGAGGCAATTTCTATCTGGAAATCTGAAGAAGGCCAAATTGTTATCGACGTTCTTAATCAAGAAACAAAAAAGAGTGAAGACAAGAACTCTAAAGATTACGAAATCAAGAAATGGGAAGAAAGTATCAAAAAGGAATTAACTACAAAGAAGGGCAACACCAAGAAATTGACCAAGGACGAACAGGCATTGGTTAATGCTCAATTGGAGAAGGAAAGCAAGCTTCGGGCGGAAATCCAATCTATTGTGCATAATATTAGATCAGCTATCGCTCTTACCAACGAGTTGTGTGATAGTTCGTTACAAGTCAACAACGGTACTCAGTTCTGGTACCATGTTGCTGTTCAGAAGTTGTTTGCATTGGCAAAAGTCCCAAATGTTGCTGAGATCTTTGGAGACTCTGTGTGCCAGGCATATTTGAACTTGTCTAAATTACTCCCATCCAAGTTGGGTGCCTCAAGGTTGAAGTATGGTGTTATCACTCTTCGTTTGTATGCACCAAATATTTTACCTGCTGCGTATCTTGAATCTTCACTAATGCCCGAAATCACCGCTTATTTGAGCTCGATTGATATTTGGGCTCAGCGCTCACCACTTGACTCATATTTCTTAACTTATATTATGCCATGGTTGACTAAGGTATTAGAAAATGGTAAAGAAAATGCCATCAAGAACTCAACAAAGAAAGCAGTAACGTCAGAATTTGTGGACGAAGATCCTGAAGCTGAGCATTTATTACTTGCAGTTAATCTTATTGCAACAAATGCAGAGCTTTTCGAGGACGAGTCCATTCCAAGGGTAAACGTGTTGAAGGTTTTGATTTCCTTGATGCAATTGCCATCAGAAGCCAAACTTGCCAAGGAATGCTTCTTGTCATTATGTCAGCATATCGCGATTAGTATCACTCCAGAAGACTTGAAAATCTTGTTTGACAATATCATCACTCCAAATGTCTTTGTTAGAACAGCAATCTTAGAAGGTATTGATTCTGAGTTTGACTTGTCTGGTGAAGTCTCATACTCTAGTGAACTTTGGGTTGCTGTTCATGACAACGATAGAAACTCTGCCGAAATTGCCACTACGATTTGGGATGATAACGACCTCCAAGTTGCTGAAGATGCACCACTGCAACTTTTACAATTAGCAAGCAACAAGGATTCCGGTTTGAGATTATCTGTGGCCAAAGCTATTGTATCTGCTGTGAAAAGCCTCCAACAGAAGGACTCTTCCATTTTTGACAAAACATTGCAAGAATTGATCGATCTTTACCATGTCAAGAAGAACCCACCACCTCCAGTTTTGGACAGGTTTGGTTTGATTATCAAATCGTCTAATGACCAAAGAGACACCTGGGAAGAAAGATCTACAATTGCATTGACCTTGAAGTTGTTTGCACCATTATTTAGCAAGACTTCATTAGAAAAGGTTTTCAAGTTCTTGGTTGATGAAGGTGCCCTTGGTGATAAAGATGATGTTGTGCGTCAAGAATTACAGGAAGCTGGTATCGCAATCATTGACCTTCATGCAACCGGTAATGTCGAGACCTTGATTCCTATATTTGAAAACAACTTAGCTGAAAAGGATAAAGGATCAAAATCTCAGGACAACCTTAAGGAATGTGTCATTATCTTGTACGGTGCGTTGGCTCGCCACTTAGAATCTGACGACTCCAGAATTCAAATTATTGTTGAAAGATTGCTCAAGACTCTTGACACTCCTTCTGAAGATGTTCAATATGCGGTTGCTGAATGTATTGCTCCATTGGTTCCATCATTTAGTTCCAATTTGCAGGAATATTTTGATACCTTATTTGAAAAGATGTTTGAAGGAAAGAAGTTTGCAATTAGACGTGGTGCCGCTTATGGTATCTCAGGTTTAGTTAAGGGTGCTGGTATCAGGTCATTGTCTAGTTATGATATTATCAGAAGCTTAACAGATGCATCCGAGGATAAGAAGAATCCTAACAGAAGAGAGGGTGTTTCTTTTGCCTTTGAATGTTTGTCTTTGAGTCTTGGCAAGTACTTTGAACCATATGTTATTGAAGTTCTTCCAATTATTTTGAAGTCCTTAGGTGATGCTGTTCCTGAAGTCCGTGAAGCAACTGACTCCGCTGCCAAGCAAATCATGAAAAACACTACTAGTTATGGTATTAAGAAATTGATCCCATTGGCTATTTCTAACTTGGATGAAATTGCATGGAGATCCAAGAAGGGTTCTGTGGAATTGTTAGGTTCGATGGCATACTTGGATCCGATTCAATTGTCAGCATCCTTATCTACAATTGTCCCTGAAATTGTTGGTGTTTTGAACGATACCCACAAGGAAGTTAGAAAAGCTGCAGACCAAGCTTTGAAGCGTTTCGGTGAGGTTATTCGTAACCCTGAAATCCAGACCATTGTTCCTGACTTGCTTAATGCCATTGGGGACCCAACAAAGTACACCGATAGTGCGTTGGATAAATTAATCAAGACTCAATTTGTCCATTACATTGATGGTCCATCTTTAGCTTTGATTATTCACGTTATTCACAGAGGTATGAGAGACAGATCTGCAGGTACTAAAAAGAAGGCTTGTCAGATTGTTGGTAACATGGCTATTTTGGTTGACTCTAAGGACTTGCATCCATACTTAAACCAATTGGTTAGCGAATTAGAAGTTGCAATGGTTGATCCTGTTCCTGCAACAAGATCTACTGCAGCCAGAGCTTTGGGTTCTTTGGTTGAGAAATTAGGAGAAGAACAATTCCCTGATTTGATTCCACGCCTCTTAGATACATTGCAAGATGAAAGCAAGGCTGGAGATCGTCTTGGCTCCGCGCAAGCCTTATCCGAGGTTATTTGTGGTCTTGGTATCAACAAATTGGAGGAATTATTACCCACTATTTTGGCATCTGCTGCCTCTACACGTAACCACATACGTGCTGGTTTTATGCCATTATTATTGTTCTTACCTGTTTGTTTTGGCTCACAATTTGCACCTTACTTGAATCGTATCATTCCTCCTATTTTGAATGGTTTGGCTGATGTCGATGAAGAGATCAGAGATACTGCGTTGAGGGCTGGTAGGTTGATCGTCAAGAATTATGCTAAGAAGGCAGTTGATTTGTTGCTCCCAGAATTAGAATTAGGTTTGGCTGATTCCAGTTACAGAATCCGCCTTTCTTCTCTTGAACTTACTGGGGACTTGTTGTTCCAAATTACTGGTATTTCTGGTAAGAATGAACTTACAGAAGAACTTGCTGACACTACTGGAGAGGTCAACAGAAACCTTCTTGACGTATTGGGTCAAGAACGTCGTGACAGAGTTTTGGCCTCCATCTTCCTCTGTCGTTCCGATGTCACTGGTATTGTTCGTGCTGCTGCAGTTGATATTTGGAAAGCTTTGGTCGCGAACACCCCAAGAACTGTCAAAGAAATTTTGCCATCACTCACTTCAATCATTATCCGTAGATTGGCATCGAGTGATGAGATCAAGAGAACTATTGCTGCACAAACCCTTGGTGAAATGGTTCGTTTGGTTGGTGCAAATGCTTTGGCTCAATTGTTGCCTACTTTAGAGGAATCCTTGAACACGACAGACGATACTGCTAAGCAAGGTATCTGTATTGCATTGAATGAATTGATCAAGTCGTCCCAAGAAGATGCTCTTGTTCAGTTCCAGGACGTATTTATCAAGATCATCCGTGAAACTCTTATTGATTCTGATGCTGGTGTTAGAGAAGCATCTGCACAAGTCTTTGAGTCCTTACAGGAACAATTGGGTAAGGTTGTCATTGACGAAATCTTACCTCACTTGTTGAATATGTTGGAATCTAGTGATTCTGAGAACGCATTGTTGGCTTTGCAAGATATCATGGCCACTAAGGCGGATGTCATTTTCCCAATCTTGATTCCTACATTATTGACCCCACCTATTGATTCGTTCAAGGCTAAGGCTCTTTCTTCTTTGGCTTCAGTTGCAGGTTCTGCTTTGTACAGACGTTTGAGTTTGATTATTAATACGTTGATCAATGCTGTTGCAGACTCCAAGGATGAGCTGGAAGAAGTTCAGGAAGAAATCAAGTCTGCCTTTGACAACATCTTACTTGCAATTGATGACAATGAAGGTGTTCATCCTTTGATGCAACAAGTTCTTTCCTTGGTTAAGCATGAGGATGCTGCAAAGAGAGCCATTATGTACCAGAGGTTGGGTAACTTCTTCGCGCATACCAACCTTGACTATTCTGTGTACTTACAAGATTTGGTTTCTCAATTCATTTTGTCTTTGGGAGACACCTCCCCGGATGTTGTTACTGGTACTTTCGAGGCCTTGCAAGCTTTAGTCAAGAGACAATCAAAGGAATCGTTGGAGATCTTAGTCAAGCCAGCTTATCAGGCATTATCCATTACTGGTGTCACTGGTCAAGAGCTAGCAGGTTTCCAATTACCAAAAGGACCAAATTGTATTTTGCCGGTATTCTTGCACGGGTTAATGTACGGTTCGTCCGAGCAGAAGGAATTGTCTGCCTTGGCCATTGCTGACATTATCGACAAGACTCCTGCTATGAATTTGAAGCCGTTTGCTACGACAATGACCGGTCCTCTCATTCGTGTTATTGGTGAAAAGGTATCCAGTAACATCAAGGCTGCTATTTTGAAAGCATTGAACAACTTGTTGCTCAAGATAGCTCAGTTCTTGAGACCATTTATTCCTCAGTTGCAAAGAACATTTGTAAGATCATTGTCTGATCCAACCAGTGAAAAGTTGAGAGCCCGTGCAGTTACTGCCTTGGGTACTTTAATTGCATTTCAACCTAGAGTTGATTCCTTGGTGACTGAATTGGTTACTGGTGCTAAGAACTCCAATGATCAAGGTGTCAAGACCTCATTATTGAAAGCCATGTTGCAGGTTGTTGACAAGGCAGGTAAGAACATGAATGAGGCTTCCAAGACTTCGATTATGTCATTGGTGGAAGATGAAATCACTGTCGTTGACGATAAAAGTGCTGTGTCCTACGCCAGATTAGTTGGTTCTTTGTCTAAGATTTTATCTAGCGAGGAAGCTGCTAGTATTATCAAGGCAAAGATTTTGGAAAAGCCGGATAATAGCAACGATAAGTTCTGTGTATTGACGATCAATTCGTTCTTGAGATACTCACCAACTCATGTTTTCCAGACCGGTTTGTTGGATGAGATTGTTGACTTTGTCGTAAAATGTTCCAACTCGGCGGCGGTATACATCAGTGACAATGCTACGGTGGCCATTGGAAAATTATTGCTCTTGGTTCAAGAAACCAAAGCTCCTGTCCAAGATAGTGCTGAGTCAAGTGAGCCTTTTGAGCTTGGAGATGAAAATGTTTACAAGTTGATCAGTCAACTTGCTAACAATACACTTAGACCTGTTTCCAACTCGCCAGATACTCGAAGATTATCATTGGTTGTGATCAGAACCGTTGCCCGTTTCAAGCCACAAGAAGTTATTGACTTGTACTTGGATGTATTGGTTCCTAGTATCTTTGCTTGTCTCCGTGACCCAATCATTCCAGTGAAGTTAGCAGCTGAAAAGGCTTATCTTTCTGTATTTGATTTGGTGGAGGACGTTTCCATGGCCAAGTTTACGCAATGGTTTGAAGGAAAGGATAACTTTACTACAGTCACCGGGACCTCAATTGTTTCCAGATCAATTGGAGACTACACCAAGAGAGTTGCTTCAAGATTGGCTGGAGTCGAACGTGAGAGAATCGAGGCTGGTGGTGACGAAGAGACGATGTTTAGCGACAGGTTTGAAGACGAAACTGAAGTCTGGGCCGTTGGTGGTATTGAGCTTGCTTAAGACATTTTTACTTAATTGGTAAAATTGAACCATTAAAAACCCTTTATAATACATATTATACACTTATTGCTCTATATTCTTGCGGAACTGCCCACTCTTGCCTGAGCTGGAGCTCATTGTACGCGATCCTGGCTTCGGTAGCACTCCCTGCATGTTATTAAACATCATAGGTTCTTTCAGCACCAACGTAGGCATCGAGAGATTAGTAGGTAAGTCTAGCTTCAAGCTTCTGAGTGGCGGTAAACTATTTTGAATGTCTGAGCTAGGGGAGTCCTTGGTTGAGTCTGGAGTTTGTGCTGATGTGGTGAGCGGCGGAGTGCTTGGTTTTGGTTGGGTGTTTCTTGACGTCGAGGACAATGGGGCGATAAAGAACGAGGACAAATTTGTAGAACTGCTGTTGGCAGAAATGATTGGGGTATTTACAGCTGATAATCCCAAAACCGGAGAGTTTGGGAGTGTGAATGTCTGTGGTTTGGGGCTATTGGGCCGCAGCTTCTTGAGACGCAGCTTGACATAATCCAAGTCAGAGTCTTCCAAAACATGAGTATTTGGCCGGGGCGGGTTGATAGGAGTCATCATCTGGAATGATGACAACGTGTTCAAATGCAATTTATTGGAGGTTGCCAAGGTAGTGTAACTCTTGGACTTGTTGGCAGTAGCTGCAACGCTTGAAAGGTATTGGAGGTTATTGTGTTGTTCTGATTCTTCCTTTTTGACGGGCTTTTCTGGGTTGAAATAGTCAGTGAGTGATGGTAGAGACTTTGAGTTGTTTGTTTCAAGCATCTTGAGTTCGTTGGATGCTGCACTGGCCAAAATATCAATATTCATCGTACTGGGCAATTTATGCAACATCGGCTTTTCGTCCTTGACCTCCTCATCACTAGGAGGGGTATTTGTCTTGTTACTAAGCTCATCTTCACTGGAGTGGGTGACATCTTTCATATCAAGCTTCTTGCGCTGGGTTTTGCGCTTGGGGGGAGTGGCTGGTGTGGGGTCATCGGTGAGCTCATCTGATGTGATACCCTTATTCAAGTTCTTGTTTCGGCGGGAGTTTGGATTCGTGTGGATCCTCAAATGTCTGGTGAGCTCATCTGATCTGCTGAAACGTTTGAAGCAGCCTGGGAAGGTACAGGCATGTGGTTTTTCTCCAGTATGGGTTCGGATGTGTCTGGTTTGATGTTCTAAGCGGTGGAAAGCTTTCGAGCATAAAGGACACTTGTAGGGTCTGGAGGTGGGATCCTTACGTGCCTTTGCTGCCACAGCAGCAGCAGCAGCCTCATACGTCGATTCAGGGAGTTCGTTGTTGGCAGGAAACTGGGACGAGGTGGATGAGTCGTGTGTGACATCTTCATGGGCGTTTTCGGGCGCCATGACGATATCCTGTGACATATTTAGATATTCTGAGAGGTTATTTGGAGGAGAGTATATCTGCTATAATCCCCGTTTTTTACCCCTTGATAACGTCTAAAGAGCTCAAATGTTTGGTTTTAGACGGCAGTTTTAGTGGGGATTTCTCAAACTCGAAAAAAAGTTTTTAGTGGGGATTGGGCCTGTATACAAAGCCTACATTTCGGTACCAACAACTCTACTTTACCCCAAATCCGGGGAGGGGAGGGGAACAGGGTGGATCTAGGCGACATCTCAAGCAAAGATCGACAGGTAAGGTTCTCTTAACATTTGGTGTTTTTCTTATTTTTTTTGTTTGTTTGTTAGGAGGAGGAGTCGTTTGATGTCCGATGCGTGCTTGACAGCAAAGACGTTTTATTCCCACATTGTCTCGATCTACAGCTGTGCCGGAATTAATCCGTTAGTGTGGGGCAGGTTTCTGTGAAGAGAAAAAATTTTTGTGTTAGGAAAAGTAGTGTATGGTCCCTAACCCATCATGGGTCTAGTACCGTCGGATCCGTCCTCGCGGAAGTATTTGTCCATGCACGCTATCGTTCTTTTTTTACTTTTATATTTCTTTTTCCCCCTTTCTTGTTGCCTACTCCTTTTATGTGGCGTGAATCATATCACGTGCAATTACTGCGGCATGTGGCGAAGGGTGTAATTTGATTCTCGTATCCCGTGATAAAAGCAGATTTGCAGAAGTCGCAAAGCTGTCAACCGTGAATTCTAACTTTATTCATTCATATGCAACGCGCAAAGTAACATTAAAGGTGTACCCCAATCCAGATATCTCATGGCCCCACAGTACTACTTCTTATCTAAGACAATTCCGCTTAGTATACATAACCCTCCATAAATTCCCGGCGCTTGTTAGCGGATAGATAGAGATCGTTATCTCTGTGATAGGAACTTCCTAATTTGGACCTTGCAGCCATCAAACCATTTTGTTATTTAAGCCACTTATCGGCTCAATGTCTAATTTTTTTTGGTTCAACCGGCAATAACAAAATGGTCCATCCCATTAAATCTATGAATTCACAAGGTATCCATGCGTATGCTTCGAATCTTCGCCAAATAACCTCTCAAAGATCAGCAATCCGCGAAATTGACCCCAAAGGAAACTACGGAGATGAAGAACTTTTGGCCCAGATTGGATACAAGCAGGAATTGGAACGCCACTACTCGACTCTCCAGGTTTTTGGTATAGCCTTCAGTATCATGGGTTTACTTCCAAGTATCGCATCAGTCATGGCTTCGGGGCTACAAGCAGGACCTGTTGGCTTGACGTGGGGTTGGTTTGTTAGTGGCATATTTATCTTGTGCACTGGAATGTCGCTCACTGTTCTTGGCTCCTCAATTCCCACGAGCGGTGGCCTCTATTACTATACTAATTACTATGCCCACGAAAGTATCGGGATTCCTCTCAGTTTTGTCATTGGCTGCTCAAATTCCATTGGCTTGTGTGGTGGGATCTGTTCCATTGCCTTTGGTTTTGCAACTGAAGTTTTGGCTGCGGTTGCTTTGAGCAAAGACGGTGATTTTAATATTACCAACGCAATGCAGTATGGCGTATTTGCTGCTTGTGTTATTAGCAACGTCATTCTTTGCTGCTTGACAACGAAGCACACCGCAACTTTACAGTCAGTTTCCATTGTACTTAACGTCTTTTTGATTGTCTTATTCTTTATTGCCGTTCCAATAGGTGCTGCAAAGAACTACGGATTTAATGATGGCTACTTCATCTTTGCCAAATTGGAAAACTATCGTGACTGGAACACCGGGTGGTCGTTTATGCTTGCTTGGATTCCCGCCATGTGGACGATTTGTTCCTTTGACTCAGTGATTCACTGCTCAGAAGAAGCGAAGAATGCCCAGCGTGCTATCCCATTTGGAATTATTGGCTCTATTTCCACTTGTTGGATTCTTGGCTGGTTGATTTGTATTGTCTGCTGTGCCGTGATCAAAGATGCAGATGTCAACAGACTCTTGAACACGCCAACAGGAAATTTACTTGCTCAGATCATCTACGATAGCTTAGGGAAAAAATGGGCTGTGGCCTTCATGAGCCTAATTGCGCTTGGCCAATACTTCATGTGTTGTTCGATTTTCATTGCAGCTTCAAGACAAATCTGGGCCTTTGCAAGAGATGACGGTCTTCCAGTGATCTACAACTATGTTAAAGTGGTCAACCCTAAAGTTAAGGTGCCGGTCAGAGCTACAATTGCTGCTGGTATTATTTGCTTGATTATTGGCTTACTTGTTTTAATTGGACCAGCTGGTTCAGGTGCCCTTTTCTCTTTGGGGATTGCTTCGATTTATTTATCGTGGGGGGCCCCAGTCTTAATGGTTTTGTTACCAACTGGTCAAAGTCGTTTTAAACCAGGAAAGTTTTATTTTGGCAAATTCTGGACCAACACAATGCACTTGGTTACTGTGGTATGGATTACCTATTCCATTATTATGAATATGTTCCCCAATGATAAACACATCAATCTGGATTCGATGAACTACACCTGTGTTATAAATGTCGGGGTATGGCTCCTTTCCCTTTTATACTACTACGTTCATGGTTATAAGGTATATGTTGGCCCCAAATCGAATCTTGAGGATCCAATGGATGTCGTTAATGGTATTCTGAATGAATACCCTAGCATAGACGATGAAATTCAAAAGGAATGAATATCAATTGTCCCGATGTACTGTTTTTACAGTTCGTGATATAATTATAGATAAACATAATTCATGAAGTTATTAGAAAAAAGAAATACGGATTGTAGTCCCTGAATTATTTTATGCTTTAAAGTATAATGCTTCTTAGTCCGTACTTTGGAGATACTTGCTCGTTTATTTCAAACTGACAAAAATTTTAAGAAGTAATGATTCCATCGAGGATCGAACTCGAGACCTTCTCTGAGTGAGAGAGACGTCATACCGCTAGACCATAGAACCTTTCTGTTATATTCACGTGGGTACATTAATTTACTTATAATAGGTAATTATATTTTCCTTTTGGAGCTCTGCTGAAGAATCTCGTTTGTTTAAAGTGTTTTTATTTTAGTTTAAAAATTTTAATTTTCTATCATATTTCAATAATTTCCCTCTTCAAATTTGGCAAAAAGTTACACTCTTGATCATGATCTTAAGCCTAATTAGGATCAATAATATAGTTGGATGTTATCAAGTTGTGTTATATGTCTTCACGTGTTCGCTCTATTTTAACTAAGCATCAACCCCTGTAGTTGGTTTCCAAGCGCGCTTGCTTCTATAAAGAAAAGTACAGGCAAGAATATTTTGTGGGTCAGCTTCCTGCAGGTTCTAGGTTCCGAAATTGATTCCAGGAATCCCTAAGATGCTTTGGCATAATGATCAAAATATGAATAAGATTTGAAGTGCAACATAATTAAAACTAAAACAAATATACCAATTATTTAAAAATATTGCATCTAAACGGGACAATGCCTGAAAAAGGCAACATAGCCCAAAGAACCGAAAATAAAAAAGATTGTAAACTCTTTCCGAGAAAGATGATGCCTATCAATCAATTCAAAGAATGGATAACAATAACAATATTACAGAAATGAACAACGAAGGAATTGATACAGCTGTTGCAGTGTTCTCAAAACTTACTACTGAAATTATCATACCCGATTCGAGTGTGCTAGAATTCATCAAATATGGCGTAGACGTAACGACATCTTTTGTACGTGTCAGCAAAACAGATACTTCTGAACTGGGGCCTGATAGACCAGATGGTTGAGAACTAGAGCTTGATGGACCAGATGGTTGCGAACTAGAACTTGATGGACCGGATAGAGTCACGCTACTAGAACTTGATGGACCAGATGGTTGAGAACTAGAGCTTGATGGACCAGATGGAGTCACACTACTAGAGCTTGATGGACCAGATGGTTGAG
>JAJMFW010000066.1:0-25722 GCA_030574975.1 Teunomyces atbi
CAATTGGTGGCACCGAGTTAGATTCAGAACTGTGGTGAGGTGGAACCGTGTAAGAGCTAGATGAAGCAATTGGTGGCACCGAGTTAGATTCAGAACTATGGTGAGGTGGAACCGTGTAAGAGCTGGATGAAGCAATTGGTGGTACACTCGAACTTGTATCCGTAAATGGTGGAGGGCTGTACCAGCTGGTTGGTGTAAGTGGACAGTAAGTTGTGTAAGTAGTGGTCCAAGACGTTACAATTATAACACCAGTTGTCTTAGTGTACTCAGAACAATGGTCATTCTCACACGAAGTAATGGTAATAACTGTTGTTGCGGGAGTAGTGATCGTGATAGGAGGAACAGGTGTTGTCGTTGTTGGAGTAAATGGCTTGGAACTAGATGACACAATTGGTGGCACCGAGTTAGATTCAGAACTGTGGTGAGGTGGAACTGTGTACGAGCTAGATGAAGCAATTGGTGGCACACTCGAGCTAGAGTCAGTGCTGTGATGAGGTGGAATTGAACTGGATATTTTAGTAGTCTTCAGTGTGACTGGACCTGGCGAACAGCTACAGTCCCAACAAAATTGAGGAAGGCCATAGTTGCTTGTTTTGACATCACTTAATAATCCAGAAGTTCTCTTTTGAAGATCTGCCTCTTCTGAGTTTTCAATATCTTCGAAGTCGAACTCTTCGTCTCTCTTATGGTTTCCAGAAATGCTACTATCAATCACATTAGAAGGGTCATAGCTAGAAAGAGCCCCGATACTGGAAGCAAAACTGTAGTAGAAACTACTGCTGTAGGTGTTTTCAATTGAAGTGTAATAGGAAGTTCTTTTTCCAAAGCCGTAATTGATTTGAAGAGACAGTGGTAAACAACATTTGCCTTGAGTCTTCCATGGCTTAACAATAATAACAGTAGACCATTTACAAGAATTTTCGATTTTGGCCGAGAAGTCAGAAACCAAATTGATATCAGTAACTCCAGTACCTGTGATGCTTAAAGACTGAATATTAGGACTAAGAACTGAATTCAATTGATCTGACTGTTTTGTTTGAAAGTTACAAGTAACTTCGAAGTTTCCATCAGAACGTCCATTGACATTAGAAACAGCAAATCCTGCTTGAGGAACAGCTGAGAAGGTCCTCTTTTGAATGTCATCCTCTTCTTGGATTTCTCTCTTCCAACCAGAATGGTGGTTAGACCATCTTGGTAAGTCGTAACATTGAGGAGTGTACTGAGTAGGTGGCTTGTATGACGAACCTGGGTAAAGGAAGCCAGATGTTGCAGACACATGGTCCGTCATGATACTCAAAGCAGCAATTGCAGAAAGTACCTTCATAACGAATGAATAATGGCTAGGCTGACAGCTGAGGCAGGAAAACTAATCTATGAACGAATAATGGTTCTTATATACCTCGAAGTCGTCACATAACAAGATCCATAGAAATGGTTAGCCGACTAGTTTAGTTTATTTTTTTTCAAATTGGGTTTATTAGATGGCAATAGCGGTTGTTTGTTTACGAAAGTCTTGTGGTAACATTGGTAAATAATACCTATTGACTGTATGTTCTATTACTAATGAAGCGTTTACTGCAAAAAGATTAAAGAGTACATACCAGTTTCATTAAATATTTTTTAACAAATCTAGGGGTAGCTGAAACATTTGTGCATACTTACGGAGTTGACGAGTACTAACGAATAAAAAGTACTTTGCGACTTGCCGCAAAAATTAGTTAACAATATGAGCAATTCAATCTAAAAAAATATTTTTGAAGTTTCGTTCTCATAACGATGCATCTTTGCACCTCATGAGGGAAACGTGTGGAATCTTAGTGTTGCCCAATTTTACAGAGGCAGGGCAGTTTATGAATCATCTACTTACAAGTTTGTTGATATTTTGAGTTGAAATAGATTTATGTTTCAACTGCATATTTTTATTACTGAGGATGTTTTTGATAACTTGAGGTTTCATGTTTTGGTTGATGAATCCGTACCAGCGATAAAGTTATAGGTGGTCAAGCTGTTTTCATTTTTCGGTGGTGACTGCCAGTTAAGCTTATTGTAATTTTCTTTTGAATATGTCAAAGAATGTCAAATGAGCAGAAACAACGAAGAAGACGATTTATCACTAATTGGGGACATTATCAGTTTTCTGAGAAAAAATTAGCTTTTGTCATGCTATCTCAGCAGAACTAACAATGAACCTCATTAGTCTTCACTCCTTAACTAATTTCATTTGTCTGTTAGAGGTTGCCTGATTAACAATATGACTTTTATTCTCATGCAGGTGGTACCGGGTAAACCTGTTTAAGGGGTTGTACCTCGCTAAAAAGGTTATTTTTTTGGTCGGTATCTTGTTTAGACCGAAACGTTCGCAAGAATTTTACATTCGAGCACCTTTTCTACCTAAAATGAAACAAAGATGCTTGTAAGTACTTTGGACTTATAAGGCTCCAATCTGCAAGTGGTTTCCTTGGTCTGTAGTCTGAACATCTTATCTCATTATATGATCACACCCCCCCCGCCCCCAGAATTTATTTGCATCGCAAGGCGGATTTCAGTAGATAAATATGCAGTCTGTAGCTGACTTCAGGCGTAGTCTGCATTCACATTGACGAAATCCTACAGATAGAAAAAATCGGTTGTGCATCACGCAGTTTTAGGATACCTGGTGCATTGTTTTCTTGATTTTAGCCCGGAGGGTACTTTAGAGTGTACAGTTTTAATCTGTTGTGCTATTTATGGATACACCGAATTCTCTTCCTTTACACCGCCAAGGCTCTACTCCCTAACTCCGTGCTCAACGTCTCTCTCTACGTCACTTTCGTCGCCTTCATTTAAACTGTCGGTACCCGAAACGTTTGAGTCGGTCGCCGATTCGTCACTTTCTTCACTAGCATCCCCACTTTCCGAACCATCGACATCGGAATCGGAGCCTGATTCTCCGTTGCTGCCAAAAAATTCATCTAAACTCTGTAGTTTGTACGTCTCCTTCGGTCTTGCAGACTGCACTATTTTGCTATCGCTATTGTGGTACTGTTGAGAAGATATAGCATGCTCTGAAGGTGGTGAAACGCTTCGGGAAAAGTTGCTCGAGGAAACAAAGGCTGTGGAACCCCCAAGGCTGTTTGTTTGTACTGTGACCTCTTTTCGGATATTGCTCTTTGGAAGCGTTGTGGGATCTGCCCATTCTGTTACAGAAAGGAATTCACATAACCTCGTTAGACTTTTATCCTTATCCCTTGAAACTGTGGGCACTGGTTTAGGTACCTGTAGGAACAACGATGCTAATTGCGATTGCTCTGCACCCAGATTGAGCAAAACATTAAACATACGAGCTTTATCCCTTGTATCATATGACTCGTCATATTTGGCAAGATGCAATACATGCTGAAACATCTTGTTGAGCTTGCTCTCGTTGAGTGCTTCAGAATCGTTTTGAATTCGATTCAACTCGTACGAAAACACCTTGGAAGCCAACACAAGTATCTGATACCTCACTGCTTCTGATTCCAATGCGTACGTCTTTAATAGAATACGTAAAACGTCTGGACCAATTGTATTATTGGCCAGATCGGTGAATTCACCAATGATCCAGATAATACTTGCCTTTGCATCGCTTTCAAGCACAAAACTATCGTCTTGCAAAATCAATGAAAGACGGTAGGTTGTCTTGATTATATCATCTCGTACGTTGGTAATGTTAGTGACGAAACTATTCTTTTGTTGCATCAAATAGCGTACCACGGTCAATAGTTCATTGAGAAACTCGCCACTAGTTGTCTTGATATGCTTCAAACACCATTTCAATATCTTTGCATTCCATTCTGGAGAAATTTGGGAACAGCTTCTTATGGCTCTAATTGCATTTTTGGCAGTGGTGCTGTTGGCATTGGCTGAATAGTATTTCAATTCTTCAAAAATATATGCTGCATTATTGTCATTGGCTAAAGACAGCAAGATGATAAGCTTGATCTTTGCCACTGCAATCGCATCAGTAGGAAATACAAAGAACTTTTTGTAATATTGGTCAAAGATGGTGGCATCCTCTTCACAGAGTACAGATATGAGTTGGAGTGTAAGGTATGCAATCTGGGAGTTCTTGGTGGATCCAACAAGTCGCACAAGAGCAAGATTAATCTTCAACTCCTTGAACATTGAAGGTGGAAGCAACGCCTTGGCAGCTCTTGCAACACTTAATATCACAGACTCGGCACTGGAATAGAGTAGTTTTGGGAACGAATAGATAAATAACTGCAAATCTTCATCCAAAGCAATTTCATAAACTGGGAGAGGAATATCACTGTATCTTTCTGGTAAATCGATCACCTTGTTCTTGTCATTCTCAAGATAAAGCTTGGGGCGGGCGATGAATTTCCGAGCATATTCCGTCAACAAATCAATCAAAAATACCTGACTCCATTCATCAAACTCAGTGATAAGCTTGGTAAACCTACGGTAGTTGCCATGGATCAAATCCCAAGGTTTAGTGAGTTGGTGACGGACTTTATAAAATGTCTTGATCGAAGCTGCAACAACCTGGCTATCTGCATCGCACATGAGACGCGATAAATACTCCACTAACTGCTTTCTGCTTGTTTCCATGTCAAACACTGTTCCAATAGCAATGGCAGTGGCCGCACGAACCACAGGCGATTGATCGGAAATTGTTCTCTTGAAGCAAAGAAGAAGGATAGGTACAATCAGCAAGATTCGGATCCCAGCCAACAGCCGTATGGCGCTTGCTCTATGTGCTGCGTTTTTATCGCTGAGTGACTTTTGGATTGAATTGATGGAAAGGAGGGCGGTATCGGGCTCGACTTCGGCGTACCGTACCAAGTATATCATTACCAACTGTTTGATCTTGGGACTTGTGGTTATGATATTCTTAACAACATCAGCAAAGTACGGACGGCCATCCTCACCCCGAGAAATAAGCGAAACCACACACTTCATTCCGTTAGATATATCGCGGTCGTTCCGTGAGTTCAACAACTTGGAGATCTCTGTGGGGCGTAACGCTTTCGGCGTGTCCACAAGACGCAGTGAAGCAGATGCTGCTGCCTCTATCGTAAGCTCGCGTGCTGATTCAAGCATCGATGAGATCCTAGTGAGGGACTCAGCCATGATTCAGCAGTTTGATGTCGTGGTGTCGTGGTGTTGTGGTGTCGAATCTGTGATTTTCGTAATACGCCGATTGTCCGGTACATAAAATGAGGCACTCCGGCTGAACTTGGGTTGTTGCAACACAACAACAGAATTCAATTCTGAAATATTCATTAATAAATGTGTTAGATGACTTATGCTTTCACGATGTATCAGTTATTAAGTGTGAATTCATCATGTATCCAGTAGAATCCTTTACAAATTATTTTATTTTTCGCAAATCTATGTCTTACTTCTTCTTTCTCTTATTTAATTTAGAAGCAGCTGATTTCATCCGTTTGCCTAAACCAATTTCTTTTGACAGTATATATTCCTGGGGGAAAAACTCCCCTAACGTCGATTGAGTTCCCTCAGCCTTCTTTCTATTCATATCTCTGATTAGCGGTACCATCACTTCGTCTACTCGCCCTTGCAGCCAACCAACATTGTACATCAAAAAAGAACGGATTTGATCCAAACTTGGAACACCCCACTTGAACTCACTATTGTCATGGTCTACCTCCGGATGGGTGTATGCATCAAATACAACTCTGTCTGGGAATGAATCCGGAATTGTTAGGTTACCTTTTTTAATTTTACCAATTAACGTCTTCTTCAAGCTTGTCAGGTTGTCACTGCTCATCAGTGTCCTATTGTCTTCAAACCATTGCTTAAACATCTCCAAAGAATCGAATTCGGCAAGAATCTCCATCGCAAGAACTGGTCCAATTCCCTTTAATCCCTCGGTATAATCGCTTCCCAATAATAAGGCCAATTCTATCAATTTTTCCTGGTTAAGTCCCACCTTATGTTCTATTTCACTCATGAAATAACACTCAACAAACTGTTTCTGGTTAAACATATTTTTGTACACCTTATCACCCCCAAATAAGAAACAATCACTATCATCAGTAATAATCCCATCGACCAAACCCAATTGAAGTAACTCAGCACATTGGGCTTCTGCTTCCATCGGAGCTGTGATGAATGGAATCCCAAAACGCCTGAGAAGCTCTTGTACGTCACTCACCATGGCTTGAGTCACTTCATCAGAATCTCTTTTGGCTTTTTGAAGTTTCTCCTGCAACATCTGTTCCTCCTTAATACTGGTGCTTGTTGATATAAAGGGAATCTCGTGAGTTTCCCGGATCTGACTCTTGAACAGCTCATGGTCTTTTTCTTCCAAGAGCATCTGAGTCAAGAGCTGATTTTCGTCTTCTTCTTCAAAATCATAGTCTATGATTTCAGCTCGACGTTCCTCTACCTCAACCTTTGCCTCTTTTTCTGGTGCAACTTCACTTGCTTCCTGCGGGGCTGGGGGGGCAATCTCCTGGATATCTCCATTGGATTCTTGATCCTCGTCACTGAGCATATTCTTAGCTTCGTTCCAAGGAATTAACCCTGCCTCTTCGTCTTCTCTGTATTGATGCTGAGTCTTATCATAGTCAAACATTGGGTTCCTATGAGGATTTGACTCCAAATTCTCATTGAACCAGGAAGGCATCACTAGTTTGTTTGAATGTTGTGGCTCTGTTTCCGTGTCTTGCTTCGCTTCATCTTCTGTATCATCCATTATCATTACAGCAAGCTGTTCTTCCTCATTTATCTGGGCTTGGTTGTCATCCTCTGAAGATAAACTTTGAATGTCATTCAAAACTGCATTGTCTTTGTCGTCTTCTTCTGAAATCAAAATTGGTTTCAAAGCATTTCCCTTCAGTTCTTCTTCCTTTGGATCTGCTTTCCTCGTGTCTTCAATTGAATTTGTCATGTTTGGCTCCTTGTTTCCCTTAATATAATCGTGAACTAGGCTTAAATCATCACCTTTTAGCTTTGGTCCTGTAAATAAGAAGGACAGACCCAAATTGATGTCTTGTTTCGCTTTCATTTCAATTTCTTTCCTTTGTAAGTTGACTAAATCTTTCTTCGAAATTTCGATAGCCTGTTGTAATTTGGACTCGCTGAAACCCTCGGTAGTGAATGGCAATATATGTTCGGTAGAAGCCTGAGGCTCCGTCACTTTTGGGTCGTATTGATTATATATAGATTCAATTATTGCTCTCTGATACTCCCTTTCCTCTTCTGTTTCTTCTATGGTTGATAATGGTACATCTTCAAAGTCTGACTCATCGTCTTCGTTGTCAACTTCTGCTATTTCTTCGTTGGGGGATTCTGCTTTAGCCTCTTGTTTTGGTTTCGGCTTTGGTTGAATCTCGTTTCCATCTTCATCCAAGGAGATGGGTTTCAGCTCGCTTGTCTCTCCCAATGATAAAGTCCAACCATTTTCACTTCGTACTAATGTGTATTGTCTGTCTTTATCACCTGCAATTCTACGGGTAGCATTCCCGTCACCATCAAAGCCAGCAACTGTCATGAGTTTTTGGGTGTAAAAATTACGTTTTTGAACTTGCTGAATCTGAAACTTTGAGAAGTCCATGCTGTTGGGAAAGATTGCTTCCAATTGGTCTTTCAGGTATCCCATTCTTAACCTCGATCTTAACCGTAAATGGGATAATATCATGTACTGCGTTGATATTGGAAGCTTCTTAAATTCTTCTGAGTTGGGGTCTACTGAATTTGTATCGATACCATCAACGTAGTCTAAGTCTGCCATTGACTCTTCGAATTCCTGGTCTGGCATTATCCTTGAATCGTCGGTGCTTACCCTAAAGGAATTCAACTCTGGAAGATGATATTCATCTTTCTTGAGAAAAGGTTGGTGTTGTTTCTTGTTCTCCATTTCCTTTGGTTCTTTGCCAAACTGGGTAGGAAGATCCTCGTAGAATAAAATATTGTCTTCGTCGTACACATCGTTTGTTTGCTTTGTCGTACTTTTCTTAGAACGTGGTGTTGTTCTTGCAAGTTCTGCTTGTCTTTGTATTTGCATTGAGAGCAATTTCTTGGCTGTTTCTCTTGTTGATTCCGTTTTTCCCTGACGTCGTTGTTTTCTCCGTAAAATGGTTTGTCGCTTCAAAGCAGGGGCTCCACCGTCAAAAACAAAGATTGGCTGTATCCCAAAGTATAGTAATTTGCATATTCTTCGAAAGAAACCAACGATGTGGGACTGGGGAAGCGCGTTGCCTTCCTGATCACGGACTGCCTTCAAGAATTGATAGATCCAAATTGAAGCGTCTACGGCAAGTTTTTTCCGAGAAAGTGCCTCAAGGCGAACTGGCCGTGCTGTTGGACCAACTATTTCCCATAATGAGTTCACACCCATTCTGCATTATCAGGTTATCGTGGTTATCATTAGCGCGTTGGAGGAGAGCTCTCATGGTAAAAACATTAATGGGGAAAATATATGTAGTCACGTGTTGGGCCAACCAAAAATGTACCTCATTCAACTTCTTTGCCGGTTTTATCAATAACAAAGGTTACAGGATGTGAAGTCGGCTTGCTCTAAAAATGCTCCTGGTGTTCTGGGATTAAAATTTATTGTCAATCATGAAACAAGAAACACATGAATCAAAAGTTTGTGGCTGAAATCTTGAGCAGACTGCATGTGAACATCATTCGGCCCGGTCCTGATAAGATGGTATGACCCCTGGTCCTTATTTAAACAGGGAATCATTTAAATTAGGTTGTTTGCGCCAACGACTTTTCTAGTGTATTTTAAGTTTCAAAATGTCACAACATTTTATTAGATTCAATTCAAGACGGTCTACTGTATATTCCCACAAGGGATTGGTTTCTTCTCCACAAAATCTTGCCAGTGCCGCAGGGATAAAGATTCTTGAATTGGGGGGTAATTGCGTGGAAGCAGCAATTGCAGTTTCGGCAGCATTGTGTATTACAGAACCTATGTCCACGGGTATTGGAGGCGACTGCTTTGCTTTATACTTCAAGCAGAACGACTCTAAGGATGGAACCGGGAAGGTCTTTGGCCTAAATGGGACTGGTAGAGCTGCCAATAAGCTCACAATTCAAGATGTTTTTGATGCACATAATCTGGGCCTACCACTAACAAGAATTCCATATACGTCAGTTCTTAGTGTCACTGTCCCAGGTGCCATTGCTGGTTGGGTGGATGCTTACGAAAAATGGGGATCTCATAATGTGAGCTTTGCCCAAATCTTACAACCTGCTATTGAATTGGCAGAGCATGGGTTTCCTGTGGCTGAAATATCAAGTAAATTATGGGCAGCCAATGAAAGTAAGATAGTCGACCAGAATCCTGATTTTGCAGGAAATCCATTTCTTTTGGACGGACATGCTCCTAAGGAAGGGGACTTGATGTACAACAAACAAGTGGCAGAAGCCTTGAAGCTAATTGCAAAAGATGGCAAGAACGCATTTTATGAAGGTCCAATTGCCGAAGCAATTGTTAAGACCACAAACGAACGGGGTCACAAACTTACTCAAGAAGATTTAACAAATCATACTTCAACCTTCGTTGAACCAATTTCTCTAATATTCCAAGATCATGAAATCTGGGAGATTCCTCCCAATGGTCATGGCATTGTGGCTCTTTTGGCGTTGGGATTAATTCAAGAACTCCATAATTCAGGAAGAATTAATCTTCATAAACTCCAACATAATTCGGCTGAGTACCTCCACCTAATTATCGAGACGTGCAAGATTGCATTCTATGACGCAGATGAGTATGTCACTGACCAAACTTTCAAAACCATTCCAGTTGAAGAGCTCTTGAGCTCTAGATATTTACAGGAAAGGTCTAAGTACTTTGAAGAGCATCAAATTATTGATAGTCAGACAATGACACATGGCGTTCCTGATCCAAAGTATAAATCAGATACAGTTTATTTGACTGTTTCTGATTCTAGCGGAGAAGCATGTTCGTTTATCAACTCGGTGTATGAAGGGTTTGGGTCGGGGATTATAGTGAGAGATTTCGGATTTTGCTTGCACAATCGTGGGTGCAATTTCAATTTGACTAAAGGCTCAACTAATGCTTTGGAGGCTGGAAAGCGGCCTTATAACACGATTATTCCTGGAATGATTACAAAAGATGGAAAACTTTACTCATCTTTTGGCAATATGGGAGGTTTTGCACAGCCTGTGTGTCACGTACAGCATGTCCTCAACCTCTTATTATTTGAAATGACTCCTCAACAGCTGATTGATTCGCCACGAGTTGTACTTACTGCTGCTCCAAACTTTGAAGGAGATCGAGGAAAGGGTGCAGAGGGTCCTGTGAGTACTCCTATTACTATTGTTAATCTAGAGGAAGGAATTGACCTTGAGGTGGTTTCCAAACTTGAATCGATGGGCCATACAATCAGCTATGTAACCGGGTATGGAAGATCCAGGTTTGGGCGGGCACAAATTATTAAAAATGAGTCGAAAAATGGAAATCTAGTATATTCTGGCGGTTCTGATCCTCGGGGTGACGGAGCTACTATAGCACTAATTTGAATGGTATCAACAATTTGACCGTGAAAAACAGGATGGTGCAACTACAGATATTCAACATTATTCAATTTTCTTAATACAAATAAAGTAATTAATTGCATTGCATATTTACATCATACATATTGTGTTTGATACGAAATTTCATTGAGCGGAGGTGGTTTGTTACAATTTCTTGGTTCTACGCCCCGTTGCGATAGAAACCTGTAAGTTCTATTTTGGTATTTATACGCGCGATATTGCTGTTCTAGAAGAACTACACTTCCTTAATGGATTCTAAAGAGCATCTACCGCCGTACACAGGATCAGACCATGTCCCTACCGCAAGTGAAAAATCAGCCAGTGGAAAGGAATATTCTATTTTAGCCCCTGATTACTACCACACTTCAACAACAGACAAAGGCTGGGACTTTGTCGTTTGTAATCTGTCCCTTAAAGATGTTATAACTGTCTTTACTTCTTTCGATAGTGTTGGGAAATACAAAGCATTTAAGGACAGCGACAACTCATCTACTGACAATCATATTAGGGAACTCCAGGCACAGGGTATAGGAATTCCGCTCTTGGAAGCCCATTCGGCTAAGCTTTCTTTCACCAAGTTTCTCAAGATACGCAAATTCCACGCTTCCGATCCTAGTGGCCGGAAGTTTGACATCAAGACCGATTACAACGAATATTGTCAAGTCACAAAGCATACCCATGGCTCGTACTGGTCATATGTGCTTAATTTTACCCCCGAACCCCGGAGCACCTCAGCAGGTTTCAAGGTGGTACTTTTTGTGCACGGATCATTGCCAATTAGTGACTACGAGTACAACAGCAGAGTATACCGTTTGATTAATGAGAAGTAGTATCTGTACTTGAAAACATTTCCATTAGTTGAACTCAACCCTGGACAAGCATCTTTCATCCAGAATTGGGATAAGACAACTGACAAGTTGGAAAAGAAGTTGGATCCCAATAATTCTTTGATTGGAACTTCTCTCGGCCGTTTATTCAATCCAACGGAAACAAAGTTGCAGCCTGACTACTACTCAGGAATTTACCGGGGTCAGTTTGTGGAGTTGCACAAGCAGAGATCGTTTGGTAATTACCAACAAAATGCTGTGGTTAACTTGGGAGACTTGGCGAATGCAGGAATAGACAAAGACTACGAAAGTATAAACTCAGTTAATGACGATACGTTGGTCCATCTTTGTGTGGCAATTGTCATCAAGAGACACTTGGACTTCCTGTTACTTGTGAACAATCAATAGTATACGTTCTCTGTACATAGTTACCATCAGAAAGCCCAAAACCTGGTAATTTTTGAATATATGACAAACTTTAACCCCCACTATTGAATTTCGCGATTTCTCTGATACCACTGTACAATAGATTTTGTGTGGGTATTGTTCAACTACGGGCATAGTCAAATGTGCCATTAAGAAGCAACATCACAGACAATACATACTTTTTTTTTCATTATTGTTATTTTCTGGAGAATCTTCAAGCATAAGCGTCTGATTAGAATAATATCCAAGCGAGATAAATGGTCACGTTAAAGGTTGGAACATCGGCAATGCTTCTTATCTGGCGGACCAATTACGAGAAAAGAATTGTTTTCCCTCAGCCGTATTTTTTGGCTGCGAACTTTTCGTAAATATTCTGTACTTCAACTTCGGTTGGTTGAGGATATGATACAACCATTACATAGGAACCAGTGCTAAGCCATCAAACACTAAAATTTCTTCTCCTTATCACGCAAATCTAATGGGTTCGGTCACACAGTTTTGAACACATAAACTAAAAGTGAAAAGGGTTCAGGGTCACCGCCTCCGTCTAGACACGTGCAATCATTCACTAATTTGTTTCCTGTCCAGAGTCACTGATTTTTGTGTCTACGCCCCGCCGTGACAACTAATTGTCGCGGATCTCTGTAGTATTTATACAGGCCATACATCATTTCATAACAGTTAATGGATTCGAAAGAAAACTTGCCGTCGTATACGGCGTCAGACGATATTACTCCCCATGATATAAAGACCAACATTGAAGAAGATTCACCACTTTTACCTCCTGATTATTATCACACTACAACATCCAGAAGAGGCTGGGATTTTGTCATTTGCAACCTGTCTCTTAGAGATGTTCTTACCGTCTTCACTTCTTCTGATAGCATTGGAAAGTATAAGATCTTTAAGGATAGTTACCAGGCATCCAGTACATATAATGTTGGAGAACTCCAAGCTCTGGGAATAGGCATTCCTCTCTTGGAAGCCCATCGAAATTATGTTTCCGTTACCAAGTTCCTTACGATACGAAAATTCTATCCTGTCAAGGATTTGAGCCGTAAGTTTGACATTAACACTCATTACTACGACTTCTGTCAAGTCTCAAAGCACAGACACAGTTCATATTGTACCTTTGTCCTCCACTTTACTCCCAATCCTCAAGACAAGTCTTCTAGTTTCAAGGTGGTACTTTTCTCTCATGATGTTTTACCTATTACCGACTACGAGTACAACGGTAAGGTGTACCGTTGGTTAGATGAAAGACGATTTAGGTACTTGAAGGCATTTCCTCTCGTTCAACTTGATGCTGGACAACCATCCTTGGTCCAAAATTGGGATAAAACTACGGACAAATTAGAAAAGAGATTGAAACCAGATAATGCGCTAATTGGAACTTCTCTCGTTCGGTTTTTGAGTGTAAGAGAAAGAAATGTCAAACCAGAATATTACTCTGATAATTACCATGGCCAACTTTTAGAGTTTCACAAACAAAGATCTTTTGGAAGTTACCAACAAAATGCTGTGGTTAATTTGGGAGACTTGGATGACTCAAACAGTGACAAAGACTACGAAAGTGTTAAGTCAGTTGGCATCGATGCATTAGTTCATCTTTGTGTAGGACTCATCTTAAAGAGAAATGAGGACATTCATCACGGAAGAAAGAAATCAATAAGACGCACTCAGAATCTACTTCTTCTATGATGTGTTTATATTCTTATAGGACTTATTTTCTAATTCTTAAAATCACCATATTTTGTGTAAACCATCCCAATCTTGTCTCTTTCTTCTGTTCCAGTAACTATTGTCTCCCTTTATGTAGACCCATTCCCCAGCATCAAGTTCTTCCTCATTTCCAACATGTGTGAAGAACAGCGGAATATACTTCTCATTAGCCAGTTCAAGCTGCTTTCTTCTGACTCTTTGCTCTTCTTCCAAGAGGACCTTAAGTTCCTCGGCACGATCAACGTTTCCTGCCTCATATACTTGTAAATCAGGTCTATTTCTTGAATCTGTTGGTGGAATCTTTCCCTTTTCGATCGCAGTAATCTTATTTAAAGTACCTGTAAACTTGCTGAAGCCATACTTTAGGTGATGTTCAGGCAAAAGTTCTCCACATTCCCAAATTGACTTTTCAGCTGAATTCGTCTTCAAGGTCAATGATTCAGTCCATTTACCTGTTACTATATTAGACAACTCTCTCTTCTTGTTGTCGTAAGCCTTAATAGTAAGGTCCTCAGATCTTCCGCTAAACATACCTCCCTTGGTAAATTCAACAATTGCCTTGTATCCTGAAGAAGACACAACTGTGACGGATGCAGCAGGTTCACTGTACTTCTCTCCAGCAATAATATTCTTCAACATAGTGCTAGGGTGTGACCAAGTGAAAACCTCACCTGTTACTTTGTCAGTTAACTTGGCAACACCCTTAGTAATAATTTCGGCATTCTTACCCCAAAATCTTTGCGTTGGAGATGGTGCAAACTGAAATTCCCACTTTTCATGCTCAACAAAATAGGCAAAAACTGGAGGTCTGTGACTGACTTTTTCACTTAGTAAACGTATACCAAAATCCTCCCGGACTAACTCAAATGTTTCACCCAACAATGGATTGAACGGCTTTCTGTTGTTTCTTTCTTTGGCTCTAAAGCTTGAGAAGAAAGAAATAGCAAAAGCAGCAATACGTAAAATCTTTTCCCCTGATTCCGGGGAGAAGTTTTGTGTTAGAGCATTGGTTATCATCTCGCAATACTCAATCATCTCACAGTACTTCTGCAATGTGGATATTGGTTCGTTCATATTCACAGGCATGGAAATTGACAGTAAATCCTTACCGACATTCTTACGCACAAACGAAATGATACTTGGAGGAGTGTGCGTACAAATTGGTACGTCATGGTCTCTTTCAATTGGTTCGTGTGGTAACGGATACATATTGTAGTCGTTATCATAGTCGTCATTGTTGACGGGCGAGAGAACCTTGTCCGCCATTACTGGAACAACGACCTTAGATTCAAGATCTTCGTCCTCAGATGATGAAATGGAGCCAGCATCAAATTCTTCATCAACACTACCATCAGACGGGGTGCTTGCAGTCTTGGGTACTACGTCATCAAGAACTTGATCCAAAAACACAACACCACCACCCAAATATTCATTAGCATCGAAAAACTCGGAAGTTGAGAAAAGGGATAATGTGTCAGTAACCAAGGAACTCCGGTTACCCTTGGTTATTCGAGCCAACAATTTATGCACGTTGAGTGAGATATCGTCAATTTCACTGTGGGCTGTGGATAAGCTTTTCAAACCTTCCAACTGTTCGGATATCACTTCCAATTCGTTGACAATGTATGCAGTGTCATCTTCACTGCTAACATCTAAGTCAGGCGAGTCCTCAGTTTTCTTGACTTCGTTGAATGCTTCAACCCAGATATTAAAATCCTTATCACTCAATGCTTTCAAATCCCAGACCTCCATCCCAGAATCAATAAAAATCTCTCGATTCTTTGGATTGGCACTAATTATTGACATTCTGACAGGCATCTGGCCTCTTATCTTGGTGTCCTTAACTCTAGAGTAAGATAAAGTGCCATATTTGTAGTTGAGGACGAAGTACCGTTTTGTAAATCCCTGTAACTTTTTCCGTCTTCTCTTGTATAAGACACTTTGCAACAACTCTCCATTTTTTGGTCTCAAAATATTTCCCTGCTTTTCTATCTCGTCTATATCTATAGGAGTTTCTTCATGAATTTGTTTAGGTGGAGTCAGAAAGTGTATTGTTCTATCTTCGTGGATAGTACTAGAACCATTTGGCGTTCTAATACTTGGTTTCCTTATCACTGATTTTCTTCTGCCAAACGCTTCTTGTTCATTTGGACTTACCTTGTTGCTAAAAAATACCTTCTTACCTGTAGTCTTGGAAAATGAGTTGTCAAAGATAAACGCGTACATTCCGCCTCTTGATACTTCAAAATTGCCAACAATCAACTCATCTGCAACAAGTTTGTTGTAGTTCTTAACAAGAGTCAAATCGGAATTATTCAAGTTGGTGGAGAATGTGGAGGAGGAACGTGATTTCGTTCTAAAAAGAGATGAGTCAGTGATCTTGTTCACAGAGGTCACTGAGGAAGACCGGTGTCTTGGGTTTGGGAGTAGTTCACTACCAATCATTGGAGGTGGTTGGAGAGAAAATGCGCTTTCTTCCTCCGCAGCTGCACCAGTCAACGCTCCAAGCAGGGTAGAGTCGTCTTTCTTGCGATAAATGGCAAAGTTGATGGATTTTTTGAGGGGCTTCACCTGCCAGTCAATGGTGGTATTATCAGATGCATGGATCCACTTTACCAAGAAGTCTTTTGAATGGATCTCTAGGGTCTCCATTTTGTTGTTCAATAGTTTTTAGTTGAGGTGTTTATTGTCCGCTTAATTTGGGTAAACAAAATGTCGCAAAAAATGTCGGTGTTGTACTGTTTACTCGTAACAATAGCCAAACTGAAACCTGGAGGTATTCTGTGCAAGGAATTTAATTGGACACTCTTCTAATAGAAGTCAAGAATGATTTTTACGTTGACGCTCTGTAATTTATTTATACATACACTATAAGAAATAGAGACATGTGCTAGCGACATTCTTTATTACCTGTCTCCACATTTGTTAGAAGCCTCGTTTTCGGTCGAGAACATAACTTTCCATGTGAAGGTGACCGGTAGTCGGAGGAACAAAATGTACGTTTTAGGCAATTTCTGGAATACCAAATAGGAAAGGTCCCAAGACCGATTTCAAGCATTTGAAACTTCTGGTGTTATTGTAATGACAATAGATGAATAGTGCCCCTATAACTTCAAATTCAAGCGTTCCTCCAGACTACTTCTGGACGAAATATCCAACAAACTAATCGGTACATCATCCAGTAATCCTGGTCCAACATTAGGGGGCGAGTTTCGTGTGAACATCAAGTATTGGACCTGCTTTCTCAAACTACTAATCATCATTCGTTGCATATTCATATCCTCTCTCATCAAAAAATTGTCATTCATCAAATTTGTTACAATCTCTGGCTCGAGATGACCTGGACCCTTCATTCCAGGTATTATCTTTTCAAATACCTCATGCTTCAAACGATTCAACTCAAAGTTGAGATAGTGAAGTTTATTCTGATCTTCGATCATATCAAACTTACGGATTTCCTGGATAGATTCGTTATATCCCAAGTTTGTAATTTTTCCTTGAGATACAGAGTCCAATATTTGATGAATCTGTTGTTGTAGACTCTCATTATCTGTTGTGAGCTGGCGAATCTGTTTCTTCATCTCGCTTACTGTCGGCAAAACTTGATTCAATTGACAATTATTATCCTGTAGATGAATCTCCAATGCTGTACTATTGGTGCCTATCCACTTGCAGCCGATATCATGGGCAGGACATTGAATATGACCAATCTTGGAACAGTTTTCTCGGTGCTTCTTAAAGTTCATCAATGTAATAGTATCATTCTGACACAAATCACACGTTTGGTAGTTGTTCATACATTCTTCTTCGAGATGTTTCTGATAGGTAATTCGAGTAACTTTCTCTAGGCAGTACTCACATTCAAATATTCTATGGCAGCACCTATCGCCATCAAGGAATCTTCTTTCGACGATAAGTTGACACTCAAATTCCTTCTCCTCTTCTTCTTCCTCAGGCATTATGCCTGGTTCACGAGCATCTATCTCTTCTAGTGTATCTTCTTGTTCTGACAGATCTTGTTGTGCTTTTTCCTCCGGCTTGCTTCCTTCCACACTTTTAGCCTCTTTCTCTCGTTTACCCCTACACCTGACTCCTGTGTATCCACAGTCCACGAGTGCATGGTGGTCCAACTCCCAGCGTCGTCCCTCCCACACACAGCCTCGTTCATGATTCAAACACTTCACCTTTAGCTCGTCTACCAAATTGCTGATCAACAACGGAGCCGGAAATAAGTCATTTATATTCTCAGCATCTATCGTTGTTCTGTCTAACGGACAGCATCCAATCAGAAATTTGACGGATTCCTCCTCTTCCCGATTCAGATTATTCATCTTTAGACATTCGTAGATACATTCACGGCAGAAGGTGTGCCCACAGGCTGTGGTCAACGGTTCTATAAACGGTTGTTGGCAGATGGGACAATTCAAATGCTCGGTTGGTGTACAGTATACCGCGTCGCGGATATCAGGCTTGTCACTTGGCAATACCGCATTGAAGGTCACCGAGGAATTATACACATAAACGTCATCGTCGTATTGCTGCATCTTAACGGGATGCTTCTTGGAATTTGGTGTTTCGATTTTATAGACTTGAAAGTTGGAGAAATATTCGCACTTAGATATACCCCAGTTCACATAAAACGGAGCTAGTTTCCGATATATAGCCGCTACAGTCCAGAATCAGATGTTTCCTTCTGCCTACCAAGATAGTACATTTGTGCGCCGTTATGCTGCATGCTACTCGCGTGTTTTTTTACCCATGTAATTATGATCGGGTTTGACATTACCGTTGGTATCTACGGTTGCATATCATCACTACATTGAACCGAACCTAATCTATCCTAATCAATTTGTAGTATCTACTCAGTACTGCTTAATCACTCAAAATCAGGTATTTCTAACAATTACACCAATGCACTCTTCTTCGTGTATTCTAGATCTTTGCATTAATAAGTTGCTTAGGCATGTTTATTTAGTAAGCACCTTAGATCTTTCGAATCTAGTCACTTGATTTAGAACACAAGAAAAAGTAAAAAAAGAAAGGTCGTACCAGGATTCGAACCAGGGTTGGTCGGATCAGAACCGACAGTGATAACCACTACACTATACAACCGCTTCTTGTTATCAACGGAATGAAGATCATTCACATCATGTTATTTGTTACTAACATCTATACATCAAAATTATTCTTGATTATTTTAACAAGATTTCCAATACTTTAAAAAATTGTTTAAATTGAATGATTCAATTATGATATGTTCAAGAATGCTTATAAAATAGTAAGATGGTCTTTCATGACAAACAAATGAGTGTAAAATAATCTGATTTGTAGGAATTTAAACAAAACTTTAGTAGGTTTGGGTTCAAGATTTACAATATTCACAGTTTTGAAATTTTACTTAATTTTTAAAAATTTAATTTGGTAAACCTTCAAATAATCAATACTAAAATAGAAAGAGAATAAAAGAAAGGTAACACCAGTGAGTGGTAATATAGAATATATATAGTAAATTACCATTAGTTTTCTTATTGAAAGTAGGGAAAAAGTCCCACAAAAAACATACTTAATTATTTGTTATATAAACATCAGTACCGCAATATATATCTCTCTCTATATATAGTAGAAAATCTAAGCTAAGGAACCCATTGGGTCATAGTATGGCAAAATAGTAAAATCCTTACCATCAAAAATGTCACTGACCTTCTGCTCAACGTATTTCTTGCTTGTAACAATCTGGTAAACGTATTCGTTAAACCATTCGTCTGACATCATAAAGAAACCCTTGTCACCGGATTTTTCACCCCAAGAGTTTTCAATTTGCCATCTAACTGGCTTTTCAGTGATTGGATCTATATGAACACCAGTAATAACCATGGCATGAGTCATGGATGAAGAACCAGTTCTCAATCTTTCAGCTTTATCAATCTTAAACCCAGTGCCAAAACCTAATTCGAAATCGTAAGCAGTATTATCCAAGATTCCAGACTTGTTGTCCTTGAACTTGCCAACATCACAACCAAAAAAGATCGGTTCGTTGTCCTTCAACATTTTAATGGCAACATTTTTGATGTCATCGATCTCGATGTTTACGTATTCGATCAACTTTCCACCGTAGATATTGTTCAAACGGTCAACGGTGTATAACTTATTGTATGGGTTACGTGGATCATGGATCAATGAGAAGTGTTCGTTAACATCAAAGCTAACAAACTTCTTGAAACCCAAGGGAGTAGTCTTGTGGAAATGAAATTCACCATCCTTGTCCAAATATTCCCAGACAAGCGTATCAGTAGGTTTTGGTGGAGTACCCAAGGCCAAGGAGATAATGTTGAATATTTCCTTGTTCATTGATTCTTTCACCCTGACAAATTCTGCCTTATTCAACTTCTCAGCGTACATCTTTCTCAAAATCAAGGCGTACTCTCTTAATTTCTCGGTTACAATGTAGTTCAACTTACTTGTGGAAATAGCTTGCGAGTTATCGGGGAATATTTCGTACGGAACAAGACCATACTTGTTGACCAAGTTAACAATCATATCCCACTGACCCCCGTCTCCAACTGGATCCTTCAACAAAAATTGGACTAATCTAGAGTCCAATTCTTCATCGGCAGTGTCAATGATGTTTTCTAAGAATAGGTTAGCCTTTTCCAACTTGTCATAGAAGAATAAGTATGTCTGGGAGAACTGGAATTTATCATCTTTCAAATTGTAGTCTCTGAGAACATGCGATCTCAAAACATTAGCTGTAGCGAAGATCCAGCATCTACCACTTTTCTGCTGATTGTTCAAGTGTGCAGGCGAACCAATTGTCTTTACGGTGGTATTAAAGAGATATTGATCCTTGATCTTGGTACCCGAAGATGAATCAGAGACAATTTCGGTAATATCGGCTCTTGCAAAAGCATTCTGAGCTAGCCTGTTTTTAGAATCAGATAACAACTCGGTTTCCCATCTTGATAATGCATTTACTGGAATTGGTGTTTGCAACTCATCGTATGAAGTACTGTCGACCAATTTCAATCCTCTAACGTGGTCTTCCAAAGACATATTAAATCGTAATTTCCAAAAAAAGATAGGTGAGGGGTATTTGTTTGTTTGACGGTCTCGAACGCATTTGTTACACCACTAGCACAACCAGCAGGGTCGAACAGAAAGTCTATTAAGAATCTACTACACTTTCATGTTGTACGTTTCACCATTTCCATTCACTTTCTAGTATAGGATGTTTCAATGGCACTAAGACCAAAAATATGCCACGATCTAATATTTAGTCTATTTATAGCCTAATAATTCCCTGGTTTATTGAGTGGTCATCCGTTTAGATACTCAATTGACTCCAATACCTTATTGGTAACCACATAGTTACATATTTAGACTCTACACCGAGTTATCTGACAATAAAACAAAAAATGTTGTTAAGATTACCTATTTGATCATAAATGTAGTATTAAGTTATGTAAAAAATTACAGCACGATTTCAAGGCTACTGCTTTTCCGCTTTGCCTCCCTTCTTCAGCTTCTTTTGTCTGGTTCCCTTAGGAACTCTGGCCAAGTAATAGAACACAATTGTTCCAATGATGTTAAAGCCAACAAAAGCAATGAGAATACCAATGTTACGACCCACAGTACTGTAAGTAGACCCCAATCTACTCAAGAATTGATTGGTTTGACTCATTGGACAGAATTCACATTGCGACGTAGACGATGCGTTAATCAAATAGCCATTAACAACTGAGTTATAAGTTGCCATATAATCGCCACAAGTTTGACCTGATGGTGGGCTAAACCTTAATAATTCATTCTTAGAACAGACGATATCCGAATTAGCCAACCCAGTCGACAATAGGGCCGAAATCATGTATGTCAACGGGTTGCATCTGTACATGAAAATCCAGAAACCAGGCATGGCTTCCTTGGTGGCCAAAACACCACAGAAAGTCATACACATATTGAACATCAACATACACATGTTGGCAGCATTATCAGCTATCTCATTGAACGAGATACATAACTGACCAAGAGTGGAACTGAAAAGGAACATAAGAACAATAATGAGCCACATTAAGGCACCTCTTTGATGTACAGCTCCAGTAGCTACAGCATTCTCATACAAGCCAACTGGGTAGTACCAACAGAAGAATGCAAAGGTAGCTCCAATAATTTGATATGGAATCTCAACTGTAATCTGGGCACCAATAAAAGCTTTCCAAGAAAAGGATCTGGATGGACGTTCTCTGGCTTCATAAAGGTCACGCTGAGACACAAACTGAGGAAGATACTGCTGAATAAGAGTTGTCAAGACAATAAGGTTCATAAACATCGACAACATTTGATTCTGCAATCCCTGCAATGAGTTTCCAGCCCTGTAAAAGACAAAACCATTGAATAAGGAAGCAAGAATAGCCATGGCAAATTTAGCTAAGATGTAAGAAGGAGTACGCCAATATTGTTCAAAAACTCTTTGGCAAACTAACACATATTGTGTCCACAATGAGGCAGCAAATTCCTTTTGGTTTTCAGGGTCATCATCTCTGTCTAACTTAATAAGTTCAACTTCCATACGATCCAATTCACGATTAACTTCTTGGAATTCGGTAGAGTTCCTCCAAACTTCATGGTAGTCTTGGTTAGCATGGGAACCAGGAGCAGCTCCAATAACACTCAACATCCATTCAGCTGGGTTTGCATCAGGAGGACACTTTGGTGCACCATACTTTTCAAAATAGTTGATCAAAGTCGAAGAGTTTTCACCAAATTCACCAAAGTAAACTGTTTTACCACCCTTTTGCAAGAACAATAATCTGTCAAATTCTTCCAACAAGATTGCGGATGGCTGATGGATGGTACACAAAATTGCTTGACCGTGGTCTGCCAATTTTCTGATCAATCTACAGATAGACCAAGCAGTCTGAGAATCCAAACCAGAGGTTGGTTCATCCAAGAATAACAATAATTTTGGCTTGGCCACTAATTCAACACCAATAGTCAATCTCTTTCTTTGTTCCACGTTTAAACCTTCTCCAAGAACACCAACAATGGCATCCGCATAAGGTTCCATTTCCAATAAGCTAATGATATTTTCAACATATTCGTTCTTTTCCTCTTTGGACACAGTTGCTGGTTGTCTCAAGTAGGCAGAAAAACGTAAGGCTTCACGAACCGTAGAGGTTTCCAAATGTAAATCTTGTTGTTGAACATAACCAGTGTTACGTTGGAAAGAATTGTCCAATGGACCACCATTGACCATTCTAACACCAGAAGTGATGACACCCGTCGTCAATCTTTCACTCAATGCATTCAACAAAGTAGTTTTTCCAGCACCAGAAGCACCCATCAAAGCAGTTACCTGGCCTGGTTTAATCCAACCATCAACACCATTCAAAATAACACGATCTTCAGATTTCACTTTAACAGAATAAGTCAAGTCTCTCCAGTGGAAAATATCAGAGGATGAAAATATTTTCTTATTAATGATATCACTTGCTTTTTCATCAGCCTCTCCAATATCATTCACTGCAATCTTTTCCAATGGACCAGTCTCTTCATCCGCGCGACGCTTCTGCGCTTTCAACTTTTTCAAGTGTTTCTTTTGAAACACTAAAATTTCACCACCCTTGATTGCAAACTTACTGTTTTCCACAATCAACAAGTAAATAAGCAAGAAAACAACTGCAAAGGCAACAATGATTCCCCAATTTCTCCATCTATTTTTATAGTAATATTGGTAAGAAATTGCAATGAATCTATCACCACTGACTGTGAAAGACCCACTTTCTGCCCCGACAGTTGAACAAACAATCAGGTCACCCGAGGATGGGTAACCAGGACCAGAAGGAACGATGGTAGTACATTCAAACTCTCTTCCAGAAAACTCATTGGAAATTAAAGCGTCAAAACTGTAAGCAAGTGGGTCAAGGTAGTTGATCCATCGACACCAACCAGGCATATAAGTAGTTGGAATAGCAAAACCGGTGAACGTATTCATAGCAAACAACAAAATAGAAGCAGGAGTCATCGCTTCCGCTAATGTATTACTGGAAGCACCAATAACTCTAAACATATGGGACATGAAAAGTGTGGAGGTGAAGTTAATCAACAAGTAAAAGAAGAAATGACCAGCATTACGACGGAAATTGACCATGAAGTACATGACAATATTGAATGCAATACATGTAATCACTTTAGCAGGAAATTCAGAAACAATTGAGGCCAAAGCATCTGCTGAAGGTCTGTACAAAGCGAACTGTTTGTGCTTTTCCACAATTGGTCTGGCTTCATACAATGTATAAATCTCAAGAACCGACGAAAATGCATTAAACAAGACAGCGAAATACATGACGGCTGTTCTGTTGAAAAAGGACCCTGTGTTGGCTGGGAGATTGAAGAACACAGATGAGACAATTAAACCAAACGCAGAGTTCCCAAGAACTCCAATTAAAGTAAAAGTTGGGTCACCTATCGTTCTCTGGAAATTTCTTTTAATGATTGTTCTAACTTGCATTGCATAGGAGGCTGTAATCGAGGATTTTTTGGACGTATGGTTGGCCTGTTTGGCATGATGGGATTCAAAAGCAATTCTCTTTGCTTCATTGCTGGCAGCCTCATCCTGGAGATGAGCATCGATGTCCTCGAGTAATTGTGCTCTCTGTGGAGATTTCTGCCAGTACTCGTAAAACTCCACAGGAGTCTTTGGTACCTTGTTTTCAAATCCTGGACGAACAATTCTTTCTGCAGGGTTGGTCAATGATGTCAAGAAATCGGCTGTGGTATTTCTTGGCGCACAGTCATAACCCATGTCCAAGAAATATTGCTTGGCCTTCTTCGATGAACCAAAAAATATTTGGTAACCTTCGTAAAGCAAGACAACGTTATCAAAAAGATCATAAGTACCTTGAGAACATTGATAGATGGCAATTAATGGAGTTTCTCCAAGGACAGTTGCTGAGGTTTTTAACGAGGTAACAAACTCGTGAGCAGTAGCAGAGTCCAAACCTCTAGTCGAGTTATCCCAACACTGAATTGATGAACCAATTAATGCAACTTCAGCAATAGAAACTCTCTTACGTTCACCACCAGAAACACCTCTGATAAAATCGTTACCAACTTTGGTATATTTGGTATGAGACAATCCGTACGTAGCCATGACCACGTTGACCATATGGTTAGCGTACTCTTGGCGGGAAATTCCAGCAGGACGGTTATGTGGAGCCTTCATGGTAGCAGTGAACCCTAATGTTTGGCCCACAGTCATATTGGGAAAATGGCTTTCTGTTTCAGCACAGTAAACGATTTCTCCTCTCAAATGGTCTCTGATATCAGCCGGAGTTAATCCACTGTAAGAAATCTCTGAACTTTCGTCGACATTGAACCCGTAGGTGTGACAACTAATAGTCTTCAAGAAAGTAGAACAACCAGCACCGGGTCTACCCAAAACAACGGTGACTTCACCAGGTTTAATCAACCCTTCCATTGGCTTCAAGATATCAAATTGCTGCTCACCTTTCTTAGACAGAAAGTATCTCATGAGTTGGCCAATAGCTTTAGGCACAGCGTTCGAAACAGTTGTTTGATAGTCAACATCACTGAGGTTACCATAAACACGGAGATTCTTATACGCAACCCCTAATTTCGAAGGCTTGTAGTAGTCACGATCTGAGTCAGTCATCTTCTTCATATTCTTAACCCAGTAACGTGAATCAAAGTCTTCAGATTCAGGATCCAAACGTGGATCACTAGATCCCATGGGTACCTCGTGGACAGATTCATCCAGAGACGAAATTGCTCTAAACTCGATGCCATCTGCTTCCTTTGAACGAACAGTGAAGGTCCGTGCTAGTTCATGGATTTTCTGAGACGCAGTCTCATCAAAACCAGTATAGTCAGACATATGAGTCGATCAAGAAAACTATGAAATTAACAAGTGATATTCTCCAACATAAATAAGGTAAGGTGGGGGAGTTGCCACACGCGGCGTTAACGAATTTTCTTCGCAACTGGAGAGCCGGATACGGAAACATTTCGCGGAAATTACAACACTGTGATGGTTGCGGAACGGATACTGCTATTCGCAGAACTCTAATCCGAGAAAATATTTCTCGTAATAAAAAAGTTAATACCAGTCGTACATAAATATGCATATGCAGTTACTATAAATCTTAAGTAAATAAAAAAATGCGCAAACCCGGAATCGAACCGGGGGCCCAACGATGGCAACGTTGGATTTTAC
>JAJMFW010000067.1:0-25444 GCA_030574975.1 Teunomyces atbi
CTGGCAGTGGCGGCGCCAGGCTCAGCTGACGCTCCGCTTTCAGTATCTTCTTTGCCTTTTATACCAATAAACGCCACTGCTTCTCTCGCCTCACTGACAGCCTTGACAAGCGCTGTCAGCTTATCAAAATCCCACACCTCTTCCTCCGGCAACGCCTTGACGTCCACGCCCTCGCGCTGCTTGCGTTGGAACTCACGCCGCACACCCTGCAACCGCAACATCTCCATGGGCGAGCTCAGCGCCAGGTATACGACCATCAACGAGTGCTGCGGCAACGCGCGGTACAACTTCGCCAAGCGGTCGTTTGTGCGGCGGCAGAGCTCGTCCACCGTGCCGCCGCGGCCCGTGTAGTGCTCCGGAGGCGTGCTCCAGCCACGCCCAAACTCAATCTCCTTCAAGCTCACCACCACAAAGTCAGCATCGACGTCCGCCGCAGTCACCGCCTCGTCGTCGTTCGCCACGTACGCGCGTGTCACCTGGTGGCTCGCTGGTTCCTGGTACAGCTCCTGTTCCTTGTGCTGGCAGTACTGGACCCAGACGCCGCGGAACAGCGGGCCGCGCACGCGTGCCACCAGCAGAAACACCGAGGCCTCGTTGACATTGAGCCCAAAGCACATGCCCTCGGCGATCTTCATCTTGACCAAGTCGAGACACGCGACCGCGTCCTCCACCGAGGAATGCCCGGTGTTGTTCTCCTCGCCCTGCTGGATGTTGCGCCCAAGGTACTTCTGCGCCAACCAGCGCAACAGCGGCTTCAGCGGCTGCCCGCGCGGATGGTCGTACACGACGGCCGTGTCGACGATACGGCGGTGCCGGAGCCGAAGCACGTTCAAGTCCGACTCGAGCGAGTGGCCCAATAAGATGTCGGAGCGCGCGACAAGCGCCACGAGCTGCTGCTGCACCTCGTGCAACGTCGTGGTGGCGCCCTCGAGAAGCTCGGCTGTGATTCCCGAGTACTTCGTCACGTAGTCGAGGATCTCTTCCTCGGGCTTGACGTACGTGTCGATCACCACCTCGCCCTGGAAGTTGACGAGCGACACGCGCGCCAACACGCGGCCGCTGGCGCCGTTGCAGAATTCGCAGTCCATCGCAAAGATGTGCGAACCTTCGTGCTCAAAGTCGGTGGTTTCCTGAAACGTCTCGTCGACGGGATACTGGTACCGCAGCAACTGGTCGTCGGTCAACACCAAGTCGTTGATGGTGATCTTGGCACTCTTCAGCTTCTCCAACACGTCCTTCTTCTCCTTCTTGGTGAGCGGAATCGTCGTCATCGCCTGGAGCGCCGGGTAGACCTGGTCTTTCAGGCCGGGCGCTGCCACCCGCACGCCGCGATCAAGCAGCGACAACGCCGGAAAATCGCCAAACTCCAGCGCCGGGAACGTCTGCTTGTTGCTGCTGGGCGTCACGGCAAGCCCAGGAACGAAACAGAACACGACACGCGGCACGTTGGCGGCGTTGGTCACCTTCAACCACGGCTTGGGCAGCGGCGCGAGGACCGCGAGCACCAGGTCGCGCAATAGCCGGAACGGAAGGGCGCCGTAGTCCTTCAGGTCGGGCCAGCGGAGCACAGGCGGCTCCATTGCCTTCTTCAACTTTTTCTTGTGGATCTTGGCCCGTTCTTTCGAGACCTGCGCCGATGACCGGCGCCGTTTGGTGGGTTTGGGCGGCGGCGGCGGCGGCGGCGTGCCGTCGTCGTTGAGCGACACCGCCAGGTCGCGGCGCGTGCTACTGCCGCCAAGGTCGGCCAAGGGAGGACGGGTCTCGTCCAATGAGATCGAGAGACGGGCGGTCCGTCTGGCTAGCGGATCTTCTTCCATTGAGGTTGGGATAATTTTTCATTCACGTGCAGGATTCAAGCAATGCCAGAAAAGAGGCAGGAGCACCAGCGGGAGTTGGAGCACGGGTTTCCTGCTTCTCATTGGTCCATTGCGACAAGAAGTCGTCGTTTGTGCCGGTTATGTAGTTGTGGTAGCTGGCGTTAACGGATTCAAACTGCGCCGCGTCGGCGATGAGGTGCGGCTCGGAATGGTACACGAGCGCTTTGCTGAGCATCAAGATTTTGGAGGCCGAGTCCCACGCGGCGGGAATGTGGAGCGGCACGGCGCTGTGGGGGTTCCAGAGCGGTGCTGGCGGCGCCTGTGGCGGCACCAGGCGCGACAGCGCCACGCGGGCGCCGTGTTTCATCGCCATGAGCCGGACGTGCTGCTGTAGCGAGAGGCTGGGCGCGCTGTCGCGGGTTTGCACCACCACGAGCACGTCGTACGGCAACGCCAAGTCGTACTGCGCGGGCTCCAACGGCACGTCTCTGCCGTCGTAGATCTGTTTCGTGAACGACACGTACTGCCGCATGTAGTTGTCGCGGTGCTGCGCGGATACCGGCGGCGCATGGCGGTACAAGAAGCGGAAACACCGCGCCAACTCACACACGCTCGCCACGTCGATCTCCACCACCGACACGTCGGCGAGAAGCGTGGCGACGTACGGCGCAAACGTGGCCAAATTAGCGACGGTGTACGTGTCGCCGCTGGCGGAGGCCACAAGCAGAATCTGCAGCGCGCCGCCGCCCACACGGAGCGTCACGGCGCGGGTTGGTTCTAAGGGAAGCAGAAGCATGCAAAAATCAAAACTGGAAGAAAAAAAAACATCACCACTTTTTAATGGGCGACTTTCTGCTGTATGTAAACGCCGACGTGCCCGACGACCAGGTGATCGATTCGATCTTCCTGGAACGCAAAACACAACACGCGGACGATGCGATTGACTACGAGGATATCGACGAGTTGGCGGACGACGAGTTGAATGATCCGCCGCCGCTCCCACCACCGCCGCCCGCGGTGGACGAGCTTGAACAGGCAGCAGACGCCCAGTTCGACGACATGTTTGGCAGCGACGACTTCAACCACGACCACATCTTTTCCGATCTCCACGACAACAATCTCCACGACAACCACTACGACGCGGCGGCGATGGACATGGCCATCTTTGACGACAAGCCCAAGAAACGCCGGTACTTGCTGGAGGAGGCACGCCGCCAGAAGCGCCAGAAACTCGCGGCGGCGGTGGCACGGCTCCAGGAGAAGCGCACACGCCGCAACATCGCCCACTACTATCCCGGCTACAACAAGAACAAACCGTTCAACTTCCACCACTTCTTTCTTCCGGAACCGAAATACTACCGCCCGTCGCGGCCCCCCATCGCCGACAAACACACCGTCAAGCCGTTGGTGCCCACGAAACTCTTTTTGGAGGTCGATGTGGACCAGAAAAAGGTGTTCAAGACGAACTCAAACACAAACGCTAACGCAAACGCAAACGCACCAACGCCATGCGGATCAAAGGTCGTGCACATCACCCAGCAAGACCTAGACTTCATCAAGGAACTCGAGCGCAAGGGCAGCACGAAGGACTCGTTCTTGAAACCAGTGTCGTTCTTGGAGAAAGATTGGTCGAATCACGATAAGTTCACCGGATTCTCCAAGGATCTCATTCTTTCCAACACAAACTGGAACGACGACGCCATCATCAACGCAGGCGATACGAAATACACACCGCCTCGTGTCAACTTGGACACGGCAGACATGGACGACTACGACGACGAAAACATCTTCAACGGCCAGATCTCACGCGACGTCGTCAAGTTGGACATGAACGATCCCAACTTGTTGTTTGTGCCACAGAAGACGAAGAATCCCGTGGCCACCAAGAAGCTGGCCATCTCCAAGTTCAACTTTTCCAACGACGACGAGTACGAGATCTTGAAGACAAACTACAACACCAAGGTCCGGAGCCAGTTGAGCAACTTGAACATCGAGCACGCATTGCCGGCGATCAAGCTCCAGTCGCCGTTCTACAAGGTCAAGTTGACCAAGGAAGAGTCACGAGCGTTCCACCGGCCCCGCTTCGTGGTACGGCCCGGTTCGCTCATCTCGTTTTCCAAGTTGAAACAGCGCAAAAAGAAGAAGGACAGAGGCAAGTCGCTCCAGCAGGTGTTTGCCAAGTCCACAGACTTGACGACGACCGACACGGCGAGCTTGATTGCGATGGAGTACTCGGAAGAGTATCCCCAGATCCTTTCGGGCTACGGCATGGGCTCCAAGTTGATCAACTACTACCGGAAAGAACGCGAGGACGATTCGTCACGGCCCAAGACGCAGATTGGCGAGACGCATGTGCTTGGGGTTGAGGATCGGTCGCCGTTCTGGAACTTTGGCGAGGTGGCGCCCGGCGATTTCGTGCCGACGTTGTACAACAACATGATGCGGGCGCCAATCTTCAAGCACGAGATGAAGAACACCGATTTCTTGCTCATCAAGTCACAGGGAGCCGGCTCTCACCAGAAACACTACTTGCGGAGCATCAACTATGTGTTTGCCGTAGGCAACATCTTTCCTGCGGTCGAGGTGCCTGCTCCACACTCGCGGAAGGTCACCAATACGTTCAAGAACCGGCTCAAGATGGTGGTGTTTCGGATCATGAACAACAACGGCACGGCGCGGGTGCTGGTCAAGGACGTGTCACGTCATTTTCCAGACCAGAACGACATGCAGAACAGACAGAGATTGAAGGAGTTTATGGAGTACCAGCGCCAGGGGGACGACCAAGGGTTCTGGAAGATCAAGAACAGTGACATTGTGCCGACGGAAGACGATGTTCGGCAGATGATCACGCCTGAAGACGCGCTGTTGCTTGACAGCATGCAGCACGGCCAGCAGCAGTTGGAGGACACGTATACGTTGTTCAGCGACATGGCGAAGCGGGAAGAAAAGAAGGAAGAGGAGCGGAAGTTGCGGCGCGAGAAGAAGGAAGAAGCCGAAGCTGCTGAGCGGGAAGAAGGCGAGAAGAAGGAGAAGGAGAAGGTGCGCAAGCCGCGTGATCCGGACGCAGAGATCGATATAGACGAGGAGTTGACGCCGTGGAATCTTTCCAAGAACTTTTTGAATGCGAACCAGACGAAGACGATGCTTCAGTTGAACGGCGACGGCGATCCTTCCGGGATCGGGCTTGGGTTTTCGCTCTTGCGGTCGACGCAGAAGAATGGGTTCCATCCGTTGTTTGCGCAGAAGGAGCAGGTGCCCAAGAACAACACCGCTGCGTACCAGCAGAAGTTGTACGAGGCGGAGATCAAGCGGATCTGGTACTCGCAGCGGAGTCTGTTGGTGGACCACGGCAGCGAGTCGAAGTTGCAGGCGATCTACGACGAGTACAAGCCTGTGCTGCATGACAAGTGGGTCAAGCAGAAGATCAAGGAGGCCGACAAAGACAAGCACGACGGGCAGGTGTTGCGGATCACGAGGCGGGTGCGTGACGAGAATGGAATTGTGCATCGGCGCGTCGAGACGGTGAGCGACCCGCGGCTCATCAAGGCGTATGTGCACCGGCGCAAGCAGATCGAAGACGAGATGTTGAAGAATGCCGAGGTGGGAGACATCTTACCTACTAACGACAAAGAGTTGAACAGAATACGGCGAAAGGCGCTCGAAGAGAAACTCGCGAACTTGGAGAAGCGGGCACGGCAGCTGAAGGCCAAAAAACCGGCCAAAGACTCGATCCATGCTGCTGCCGCGGCGGGAGGCACGATCATCGATGCGAATACGGTGATGCTTCCCGACGGGCTGTACGCGATCGGAGGCAAAGGGATTGGCAAAGGCAAGTCCAAGACACGGCGGTGTGCGCTGTGTGGAGCGTTTGGGCATATTCGCACCAACAAGACATGTCCACTCTACTACCAAACACACGGAGGGACGGCACCTAAAAAGGGGAGCGAGCCGGCTACACCTGCCGTGGAGGAAGGGGTTGAACAGACGATGGAGACATCGGGGCCTGCACACACGTGAGAGAAAAAGAGAAATCACCGAGTGACGGTGATATAATTAGGTGTCACAGAGTTGCAGGGTGGAGAAACGGAGCCTGGCATTCCTTGCCGGAAAAAGTTACCTGGAAACCTTAAAACTAATGGTCTGGAAGTATGCCTGCGCCCATACCACCCCAGGCGGGACGTGGATGTGTGGGAAGACCAGAAAGTCCCGTGGTAGACGGGCGGCGTTCCAAGATTTTTTCAGTTGGCGCGGTGACGCTGTTTATTTCTGCGGCGGATATCTCCATTGGGCAAGACAAGGCAAAAATATTGTGATATTTTTTCTGAGAGGGAGGACAAACGGCTGTCGATCAGAAACAAAGTGGACAATCCACATTATAACAAGTGTGGCGGTAATCTCAGAGAACACCCGGCAACAGCGTAAGCGTCAAAGCACGCAAGACGAAGCGAGAATCGGATGACATGGTCTTTTTATTTTCTGTATCTTGTGACCCAGCGCTCACTCTCAGCTGAAACGTTTCGGGGGGTGGGGACCTGACTGCTGACTCTCATAATCCTCCCTGTTTTGTTCCTATTGTTTCAGACTACAATAGTCGCATGCCCGCCCCGCCGTTCATTTTGACAATCAAGAATTGCAAGTGTTATTGTTTTCTTTTTAATTTTTTTTTTTTTTTCGTTTTGCTTGCTTTTTTTTGTGTTCAATTATTTTGCAATTTAATTAATTAATTAATTATTTTTTTAAGGTAATTTTCCACTATTTGGAAAGATACAAAGCTGTGACGATTGGCCCTGGTTTTTATCGCTTTCCTTTCTTCCTACTTACCTTGAGAATGGATATGGGTGTGGATCCTAAAGACCAGTCTCCTAGTAACGATCATGCGTACAGCCTAAACGCTACGTCATCGCGCCACAGCAACGTCTCGTACGAAAGCGCCGCCTCTTACGAGTACTATGACGAAAAGGAAGGCACTGCCTTTTCCCGCTTCATCGACTCCTTCAAGCCCATCAACTTGGAGGAAGAAGGCTTTGACACGACCGGCATGACGGCCACGGAAAAGTCCGTCATCGCATCGGCCAGACACCCTTTGGCCAGACGGTTGAAGTCCAGACATTTGCAGATGATCGCCATCGGTGGGTCCATCGGTACAGGTTTGTTTGTCGGTTCGGGGTATGCTTTGGCCATGGGTGGCCCTGCATCTGTGCTTATTGGTTACTTGTTGATCGGGTACGCTATGCTCTGTGTGGTTAATGCTCTTGGTGAATTGTCGGTCCAGTTTCCTGTGTCGGGGTCGTTCAACGCCTTTTTCGCCAGATTTGTCGACCCCTCGTGGGGCTTCACGTTGGGTATCTTGTATGCCTGTTCGTGGTTGGTCTCGTTTCCTTCTGAGTTGATTGCATGTGCCATGACCATCCAGTACTGGAACACGTCCATCGACGGTGCAGTCTGGATCGCCGTCTTCTGGGTCGTGATTATCTCCATCAACTTGTTTGGTGTCAAGGGCTACGGTGAAGTCGAGTTCGCGTTGTCCTTCATCAAAGTCATTGCCGTTATCGGCTTCCTTATCTTGGGGGTCTGTATCATCTGCGGGGTCGGTGACCAGGGCTACGTTGGGGGCAAATACTGGCACCATCCTGGTGCATTCAACCATGGCTTCAAGGGGGTTTGTTCTGTGTTTATTTCCGCTGCCTTCTCGTTCGGTGGTATTGAATTGGTTGCTCTTGCCGCTGCCGAAACCCAGAACCCCAGAAAGTCGCTTCCAAAGGCCACCAAGCAGGTCTTCTGGAGAGTCGCCATCTTTTACGTCTTGACGGCGATTATTATTGGCTGTTTGGTTCCTTACAACGATGGCCGTTTGTTGCACGGTACCGTTAACGGCTCCAGTGAAGACATCACCACTTCTCCGTTCGTCATTGCCATCACCACGGGTGGAATCAATGTCGTGCCCCACATCATGAACGCCGTCATTTTGATTGCCGTTGTTTCGGTCGGTAATTCGTCTGTTTATGGATGTTCGAGAACATTGGCCTCGTTGGCCGTCCAGGGCTTGATTCCCTCTCAGTTTGGATACATCGACAGGGCAGGAAGACCAATGGTGGCCATCATCTTCACCAACTTATTTGGCTTGTTGGGTTTCCTTGTTGACAGTGAAAGCCAGGGCGATGTCTTCACATGGTTCTTCTCGGTGTGTTCCTTGTCGTCTTTCTTCACCTGGGGCGCCATCTGTTTCACTCACTTGAGATGGAGATGGGCCTTGCATGCACAAGGAAGATCGTTGGACGAAGTTGCGTTTGTGTCGCCCTTGGGTATCTGGGGGTCGCTCTCCGGGGTTGCGATCTTGGCCTTTGTTGTTGGAGGTGAGATCTGGGTTTCGATCTGGCCCATTGGCGAGAAGGCCGATGTCAAGCAGTTCTGGATGAACTGTTTGTCGTTGCCACTCATGCTTGTCATGTGGGCTGCCCACAAGACGTGGTACAGAACGTGGAACGTGTGGATGATCAGATTGGAAGATGTTGACTTGGATACAGGAAGAAGAGATATTGACGTTGAGTTATTGAAGCAGGAAATTGCCGACGAAAAAGAATACATTGCTCTGAAGCCATTCTGGTACAGATTCTACAGATTCTGGTGTTAATTCGTAAAGTATATTAGAAATACAAACATTTTGCATTTTTAGAAGGAAAGCTAAATTAAAAAGAGCGTCTATTTTAAGCATGGTGGCCCACCTTGACATCTTCGTAAGCCTTATCTGCTTTAACATAAATCTGTTTGAACAGCGAGTTTTGGTAGAATTGTGTGGACATGTAGACAACGAGACTACCGTAGGCGACACCGCCCAACATCAAAGCGTTTCTTGGATTAAGCATTCTTGGAATATATGTAATTAAGTTGATGAGTAATGGTTCCTCTTCATTGGTACCGTTTGGGATTTATATAGTTGCAAAATTCGATTAAAAGTCGCACCATCGAATGTTTTGCGTGGGGTGACATTTTGGGGTGATTTATTACGGCCGATCACCGATACGTGGTCTGAACAGGTGGGCAAAAATAATCTGCGGGGAGTCGGCCATTTCCAGCACCCACACGGTCACCACAGAGCAACTTGGCAGTTTGATCGTATGCTTTTTTTTTGTCTATTTTTGTTTTCTTTTTTTAGTATCGTCTGCCTTCGGGAGCTAACAACACCGGCAAGAACTGACCGGCAACCAACATCGGTAGGTTGAAAAGGTCACGTTTGACTGTCCACACGGAACAGAACTCGATGTACGACGCGGCCGAAACCAGTTCGTCCACGGCGAGCTGCGGGTTTTTCATCAAGCGACATTTGGTGAAGATCGACGAGTGGAGGTTGCCCACTGCCACCGACTTGAAGAGCTTGTAGTAGTTGACGATCGACTCATCGTCGTACATCAATTCGACGATAAACGTCCGTTTCGATAAGATATCGCTGAGGTTGTAGCCCAAAAGACTGAGCAAATCGTCGGTGATGGACACAATCTCGCCCGTGCGTCGCCAGATGATGGTCGGCAGCGAGTTGAGCTGCGCCAACCGCTCGTAGTCGATCAACGCTCGCTGGAACGACATCTCGAGAAACTGTAAGTCCAACGGCTTCAACAACGATTTGTGCGCCGAAATAAACGTTGGCCGGTAGCTCGCGATGAGCTTGAGGATCTTGATGAAGTTCTGGCGCTTTTCCTGGCGTTCTTCGGCAGGGAGATCGTTGCCCAGAAACCGTGTCTTGAGAAAGAACGTAAGTGAATGGTACGACTCGGGGTAATCGAAGTTCATGATGTTGTTGCTGTAGATATCTTGCACCGTCTGATACAAATGGTGCGTGATAAGCGGCGACACGTACTCTGTCGGGATATTGGACGACTGGGTCAACTTCTCCATGATCGGGTTGCCTCCTGAGGGCGTGCTGCTGCTGTTGCTGTTGTTGTTGTTCTCGTAGCCCAACGAGATAAAAGGTCTTGATTCTTTGAGTTTCTTGTGGAGTTTGGGATCGGGATTGAGTTCAAAGTTGTTCATGTTGATGACATTCGGCGAGACGTGCGTTGCCGTGGGATACTCCGACGCACTGGTGTTGGACGGCGACGGGCTGGACGGCTTGGACTGGAGAATGATGTCGCCCAACATCAAGTATTCCTGGTTCAAGTAATTGGACGAGAATTGCGGCTGGTGAGGGTGTGGCGCGGCAGATGTGTTGACGTTGTTGTTCGAAAGCGACGTGGCAAGCGAGACGGAGTCTGAGTCGGCCTCCTTGTCGTTTTTATCAAACAAGAGCTTCGATAGCACGTCGTTGGTGGTGTTGAGCATGGTATTGGAAGGAAACTGTTTCGGTTTGGGAGCGAGCTTGTTTATGTGTGGCAGCAGCAGCGGCGCTGGCTCTTCATCGGCCAGCAGCAGCGGCAGCAGTCGTTCGCGTTCATTCGCTGTGCGTGCTGTGGACAAGTATTTGGCCCGTTTGCGGACGACGTCGTGGCACAGATCTGCGATGTTGCGTTTGACGCAGTTCTTGCAGGGTCGTTCGTTCAGGCACTGGAGGTGTTTTGAGTGGCAGAAAACACACGCACGAGACGCAGGGCGTCTGTTCTTTTTCTCCAGAGCAGAGAGTTTCTTGGTCATGGCAACTAACGCGATGGGGCCCCGGTGAAAAATCCGGGGTTGATCGATATTTTAAACGGTCTTGCGTACAAGTATTTTTCGGGTGGACTCGGTGGAAAACGGGACGCGCCCGGAGCGAACAGGAGCAACCAAGGTGGGGACGCAAGAGAGGAGCAGCAAGTACAACAGAAGAAGAGAAGAGAAAATAAGATAAGATAAGATAAGAAGAGAAGAGAAGAGAAGAGAATAGAAGAGGAGAGAAGAAGAGGAGAGAAGAAGAGGAGAGAAGAGAAGAAAACAAGAAAAGAAGACAAGAAAAGAAGAGAATAGAGAATGGAAGCAAAGCAGAAAAAGACGAAGAAAAGAAGCATATTTTAATTCAGATGAAGTGGAATGTAACATCAAAGACACGATCGGTTGCCTCAACAATCTTTCACGAAAAAAAAAACCGGGAAAACAGTGTTTATTTACACAAGAAATTTTGGCTTGAAGACAAACTTTTGTTCCGCGAAGTTGATCTTTTTTCTCCATGACGTAATCGTCTCACACGACAAGACAAACGTCGCTGCTCTGTTTGTTTATTCAGTTTATAATTCTGTTAATTGTTGATTATTTTTGACTTACAGACATCTAGGACCTGTTTATACTCATTTTCTAGCCTCAACGCCACCGGACATCATTTTGTCACCGTTGAGTCTTATCATCTTCAAGACCCTTTAAGTACTAGTCCCCGACTACCTTCTCTGTATGTGTCTCAAATCCCGTTATTACATACAGGACTGGAACGGTTACTACCTGCAGACGTAGCTGCAACAGTTTCTGTGTTCGGTAGACACCCGTTGGAATACACCTCTTACTAAACAAACACTAACATTATACGTTAAACATTAGACATACGTGGGTCCTTTTTTGCCTTGTTTTTTCTGCACCCATACCTGGGGTTTTCGGCCCATTGCTTATATGCTGATAAAAAAAAAAAATTCACTGGGCTCTCGTGCCATTGGAGGAACATAAAAAAGAAAAAAAGAAAAAGTATAATCATTGCGCCTTCAAATTTATGATTTGACTTTTTGTGCAAAATTTAAAGCCATCCCGTTTCTTCTCCTACACCTAGTCTCCACCAAGTTGTTAACTCCACCTTTCTGTACCAGCTAGGCCAAAAACTAACGTGTTAATGTGGTTGATTTCCTTACTAAAACCGTTGATCTTCCTCTACCAGTTCCTTACACGGGTGTTCTGGTCGGGTCTTAATGGAAGGTCGGTGTTTGGACTCGTTCTTACGTTTTTCATAAACTTCCTGCCGGTTTTCTGCTGGCTTATGATCTTCAAGAATGCAGGCTTAATCCCTAAAGATATCCGTCCGCATATCTTTGTCCATTTTGCCTGGAAACTCGATGAGTTCATGTTCAACATTAAAGAAAACCCATTGAGTGCCCTTGTGTCCCTTGCATTTATCATGCTTTTAGCCTGGTTGATATGCTTACGGTTCTACCGTCTGCCTCCTCCCTTCCCGTCATCTGCAACAATACTGCCTCGGGACTCCAACGACTTTTCTTCCGAACCTAACAACAAGTCCGTGTCGTCCTTCTTTGACATCGAAGACCAGTCCATCCAATTAGACGACTTGAACCTGTCGTCATCGTCCGTGGACCAGGCTCCAGGCGACTTCCAGAACGAACCCCATCACGAATCTTTGGAGTTCTTCCGCGAACTTGGTGATGCCGAGATCTCAGCGTACCATACCAACATCAACTACAAGATCAAGCAACAAAACTCCAACAGACCTCTTAATTGCTGGCTGTTGGCACCCCCAGCCCTCTTGGCTGCGTCATGGTTCCTCCTCAACCTCGACTACTGGTTCAAGGACCCCATCTATACCACCAAAGACTTGATTGCATGGGCATCGTACGTCTTGGGCCACTTCTTTGCCCCACTTTTCACGGCTATTTGGCTATACGTGTTTCATGCCCCCGGTGCACTTCGTCTCTTCTCGTTCGGGTTGGGTATGCAGAATATTGCCGGCGTGATGACCCATCTCTTATTCCCCAACGCCCCACCTTGGTTTATTCACCACTACGGTGAGGACCAGGTGCCCTCCTACGACATGCCGGGTTATGCTGCAGGCTTGACCCGTGTCGACATAGCGATGGGGACCCACATGCATTCCAACGGCTTCCATGCATCGCCCATTGTGTTTGGGGCCCTTCCTTCATTACATTCTGCCATGGCTGTGATGGTGTTTTACTTCTTGAGCTACTACTCGCGCTGGACCGCATTGAAGGTATTGGGATTGTCGTTTGTCATTCTCCAATGGTGGGCCACCATCTACTTGGACCACCACTGGCGTTTGGACTTGATTGTTGGCATGTGCTACTCCATTGTGTCCTTCACCTTGCTCCAGTGCTGGTCCAAAGGGTTCCGTAAGGTCGATAACGACTTCATCACGGCCCGTCTCCGCTACGACTTTACCAACGGCAGCACCATGGGCATGAGAGTGTTCCGCAACACAAAACTCCAGTGGTTTTTCGACCCTTTGAGCTAGTACAGTTTGCTCGGCATTTGCATCATCATAAATTAGACATCTCTTTTAAAAACAATTTCTATTGAAAATAGACACTCACTTTTAAACTTTAATGACTAAGCCTTTTTTTTTGCATATGTTGCATCCCCGGTAAATTCCCATTGGTAAACCACTTTGAGGATGGCCGAACCTTATTTTGGTTTAAACAGAACTAACAGAAAACCTTAAATCTTAACACCTTAATAAATGTCGTGCTATGTCGCACCGTGTCGTATCTTCTTATCGCGCGTTATCTTACAACGTTTTTTTTTAATCGTAGACATTTCCGCTTCTTCATGTCAAAGGTGTTTGTTACCGGTGCTTCGGGCTTTATAGCTCAACATATTGTCCAGTTGCTTCTTTCCCGGGGATACTCAGTCGTAGGTACCGTTCGATCAGCCGCGAAAGGTGAAAAACTCACCAAACTCTTGAATACCCCGCGGTTTCTGTACGAAATCGTGCCTGATATCGTGGCTAAAGGTGCCTTTGACGACGCATTACAGCGTCATTCAGACATTGCATACCTTTTACACACGGCATCGCCGTTTTTCTACGACACTAGCGATCCAGAACACGATTTGATTGTGCCTGCGATCGAAGGGACCACAAATATCTTGACTGCGATCCATCGTTTCCGTCCTGAGATAGCAAAAGTAGTGATCACGTCTTCTGATGCTGCAATATACTCATCTGTAGATGAACAGAACCCGACGCTTTCTTTTGACGAAACCAGCTGGAACAATATTAGCTACGAAGAAGCAGTCAAAGATCCCGTAGCTGCATACTACGGGGCTAAGTCATTTGCTGAAAAGTTGGCGTGGAAGTTCGTCAGAGACAACAAACCCAACTTTGACTTGGTGGCAGTCAATCCCGTGTATGTATTTGGTCCACAGGCGTTTGATAACGAAGTCAAGGCGACGTTGAACACCTCGAACGAATTGATCAACTCCTTGCTCAAAAAGAGTCCTGGTGATCTGTTTGATAACGATAAAGGAAGTTTCATTGATGTTAGAGATGTGGCACATGCCCATTTGGTTGCATTGGAAGATGATGCGGCCATTGGTAAGAGACTCTTTCTCACAAATGGCCCGTTTAGTACCCAGATGATCTTGGACATTGTACACCTGAAGTTTCCGCAGTTTAACGGAAAGATTCCCGTGGGCACGCCGGGTTCTGGTATTCACGATATTCTTACGTTGGCCAAGTCTTCCAACGAGACTACACGCAAACTTTTGGGGTATGAATTCAGATCTCTTGAAGAAATCGTTACAGATACGGTGAAGCAAGTACTAAAGGTACAGCATGAACTGGTACTTTAATCTCTTTTGTGTTTAAACTCTTTAGGTTTAACTTAAACCTTAAAAATTCTAGAGAGATCTTTTGTAGCGACCAGACACAACTGTAACTATAAAAGAAGTAAGAAATCCCCGAATGGATGACGATGGGTGAAATTCCTGCGTGATCAATGGATTCTAAGTTTGAATTACGTCCATTTGTCGATGGACCCGAATCGGTTGCGAATCTCGATCCACTCGTGTTGGATACTTTGGATCTTTCGTTGTTCAAAGATGGTGATGAATTCCTCGACCAAAGGACCGAGTTGGCTCGTCAGCTTGAAAGGTCGGTGACGACGTACGGATTCTTTAATATCACCAACTTTGGTGTCACTCCAGAAACAATTGCACGGATGCGCTCGATCGGTCAGAGTCTTTTGGAGATTCCTGAAGACGAAAAGTTACAGTACTTGGCCAGTGCCGTTAGAAAAGAGGACGAAGGAAAAGATAGTATTGGAGGCGAGCGGGGCCAAGGATTCAAGCCCCGAGGCTACTGGGCTATTAAGAATGGAATTCGGGACTCGATTGATTTGTACAATGCACGGAATCCTCATCACGACGACTTTTTGGCCAGTGGTGATCAACACCCGGAAATTCTCCAAAAGTATCTTACGGAAGTGGCTGAATACTTTCGTCATGTCCACCATATCATTGTGCCGCAGTTGTTACGTCTCTGTGACTTGATTTTGGGAGTCCCTGAAGGAACGCTCTGGAAAACTTGCTTTGACATCTCAGGCTCAGACCCAAAAGATACTCCGAGTAACGGTCGGTTTATGATCTATCGTCCATACCAAAGTAATGAGCATTCTAAGGGTACCGATAGCACCTTTTTACGGGGCCATTCCGATATTGGAGCCTTGACCTTCATCACTTCGCAGCCAATTTTGGGACTCCAGATCAAGGACGTGTATTCCGGCAAATGGCGATACGTTAGCCATCGTCCTGATTCCTTGGTGGTGAACATCGGCGATGCGTTGGAGTTTATTACCGGTGGCTACTTTCGTGCTTGTTTGCACCGTGTCATTGAGCCTCCACGCGACCAACAGTTATGGGAGCGGCTTGTGGTGATATATTTCTGCAGCCCGTCCTTGGATGCCGAATTGGATCCAGAACTCATCAACTCTCACAAGCTCAACCGTTTGGGATTCAGCAAAAGTGATAAGTTGAAACTGTGGGACAAGATCCAGTACCGGACATGGAACGAGACCAAGGGAAGGATGCTTGGACGAACTGATGCTGGTGAAAGAAACCTGCTCCAAGTCTACGGAAGATACGTTGAAAGATGGCACATTATCTAAGTACATTTTATTAGTGTTGGTGGTGACGGTTGTAGGCCAAGAATGTCACCATGATCCCAGCATCGTAGGCCGCCTTCAATAAACCTGCTACCACAAACGTGATCCATTGGCTTCCCCTATTGGTAATGACACCAACGATAACGGGCCCAATAGCAGAAGCAAGTGTCTTGACGACATTGACCCATCCGAAAATGGCGGTACGGTCACTGTCTGGAATCAATGTGGCCAAGAATACATGCTTGGGAGTTACGTCCATCGATTGCATCGATGCTCGAACGACCAAGATCGCCATTGTGATTTGCAAGCTTGTGGGGAAAGGAACCACGCACAACAAGAGCGATGCTGGCAAGTGTGTGACCACCATGGTGACAACAGGGCCCAATCTCTTGGTAAGAGACGTGCTCAACAACGACATGAATCCCGAAACAAATCCGACCACAAAGAAGACATCGCCCAAATACGAGGGAGGAACATGGAATTTCTGCTTGATGTAGAACGTTTGCCATGATACAGGTACCAACGACGACGCGAATGCATCAAGAGCAAACAAGAACGATAACTTTATCACAATGGAGTAAGTTGAAGGTTGGAGCGTAGGTAAAAAGTTGAAGAAAGACAGTTTCTTGGGCTGGTTCTGTTGCTGTTGTTGGTTCAATAAACGCGATGCTTCGCCTGGTTCCTGTTCCTGTTGCTGATCAGCCTCAGAACTAACTGGAGTATCAACTTCAATCTTTGACGAGATTCCTAATGATAAAAGAACTGTAACAAACGAGAGAGCCGCATATCCCAAGAATGCAATCCGGTAGCTTGCAGCCAACGTGAATCCCAAAGAGATGTTGGTGTATTCCACCGCCTGGCCACATATCATCGACCCCAAAGCAGCACAAAAGAGTCCCAAAAACGTGTACCAGGCATAGATATCTGATCTCTGGTGTTTTTCCACCAAGGAAGCTATGGCGGACTGCTCCACCGAACGGAAGGGGCCCACTTCGCCTCCACTGGGTGTCAAGATCCCCACTATTGCAATGGCAGTTAAGGCATAATGGTTTTCAAGGATCCCGAACGCCAATCCCGTCAAAGTCATCACCACCGAAGATAATACCAACGTGAACCGTCTGCCGATCTTGTCCGCCGCAAGAGCCATCAAGAACGACGTGATCAAGTCACCAATAAACGTCAAGGTCATGAACAACCCAATGAACAGTGCATTGAACCTGATTTCCTTCAAGTATAACGCGATAATCAACGACGTTCCTCCAAAGCCAATGAGACGAATCATCCGCAACAAGATGATAAAGTGCACATCCTTGTTGGCGTGCAACAACGTGCTCAATCCAACTTCTTCAGCAAATAGTTTAAGATACTGTACAACCATGGTCACAACACTATCAAAACACAGCGTGACATAAAAGATAATTTATAGACCCCTATTCTCTGCCTTCGTTTACCTAAAACAAAAAAAATTTTAGGCTGGGCCGATCCGGTTCCTAGTAGAGGTCAGACCATGTGATTGGTCCACCTGTAGCAGATTTATGTTTCTTAAAATCAATTCCTGTTATTTTCGATTTCGTTTCTGTTCATTTTCATGAATATTGATACTTTTTTTTGTCAAAGTAATGCCTATTATGATATCTCATTACCGTATCCAGGGTCAGAGTCTCGGCTCGAGATGGAACCGTTTATCTACGGACAAAAGACTGCATATACACAGAAACGGATCTCTTTTGACGTGGTTTTTGTGTCAGCGGAAGATATCTCAGCAATAAAATACTGTCATGCTCTATATGCACGTCCGTAGATATCGCTACTTTTCCATGGGAGACGGAGATATGCGCCATTTACGACCGTACGCCTTTCCATATCTTTTGAAAGTCGATCAAAATCAACTTGAAAATCACAGTAAAAACCTGTTTAAATCAGTGTAATTAATGTAGATTCTTCTTATATTGGTATCCTTCTCCACTACATCATATTTTGTTAACCAGCATAATTCTTTTCTTTCTCTATTCTTGTCTCCACCTTCATTTCTGACACCTTTTTTTTGCACCAAATGCATCGAACATTTATTATCCGAAAAAGCAATGACAGCTGAAATGCTTCCTTGCTTGATCTAAAGTATATAAACGATAACATTTCCCCATCCTCTTACTTTCTTGTTCTCTATCATACACAATGTCCAGTTCTAATTCTAGTGTTAATTCTCCAACACAATATAACCCAGAAGACCCAATAATTAAAAAGACTTTTGCTGAAAGTGATGCTGGTGACGGAACAAAGAGAGAAGAACAATATTTGACGGGGATTAATTTGGCTCTCTGTCTCCTTTCATTATTTTTATCTGTCTTCTTGATGGCCTTGGATCAAACAATTATTGGTACCTTGTTGGCTAAGGTAGGAAATGAATTCCATGCCTTTGACAAAATTGGTTGGTTGGCTTCAGGATTTCTTTTGACAATGTCTACTTTTATTCAACCATTTGCCAAATTTTCCATTATTTTTGGTAGAAAATGGGCAATGGTCACAGCCGTTATTTTGTTTGAGGCCGGATCTTTGATTTGTGCCTTGGCTCCAAATATGAATACATTGATTGGTGGCAGAGTTCTCAGTGGTATTGGTGCCGCTGGTATTCAAGGTATGGCGTTTGTGATTGTTACTGAAGTTGTCCCAATTGAAAGAAGACCTGTCGGTATGGCTGTTATTTCCAGTACGTTTGCAGTGGCCTCTGTCTTGGGTCCCTTGATTGGTGGGGCTTTTACCTCTAATGTTACTTGGAGATGGGCTTTCTACATTAACTTACCAATTGGTGGGGTTGCTCTTGCTTTCTTGATTTTTTCCTTTAACCCACCAAGACCAAGAAGTGGATTTCTCAAAGGCCTTAGAGAATTTGATTACTTAGGTACCTTTTTGTTAATCTCAGGTTTGGTTCTCATTTTATTGGCATTGACTTTTGGTGGTACTCAATTTCCTTGGAACTCAGCTGCTGTCATTTGTTGCTTTGTTCTTGGTGGAGTTATATTGATTTTATTTTGTATCTGGAACTTTGGTTTCTCCAAGAATCAAGTCATTCCAACCGAAATTGTTGTTGTTCCTCAGATTATGGCTGCTGCTATTTTTGGGGCTGGAATCTTCAGTTCCTTCATTGTCCTTATGTTGTACACTGCCATCTACTTTCAGATCATTAAAGATACTTCTGCCATGGGTTCTGGTCTTCATTTGTTGCCAATGATCATTAGTCTTGTTATCAGTTCTGTTGTTAGTGGTGTTTTTATTCAGAAGACTAGTCATATTAAACCCGTTGCTATTGTTGCTAGTGTTCTTGCTCCGATTGGTGCTGGTATCATCTGTTTGCTCAATGTTGACTCCAGTTTCGCCAAACAAGTTGGTTTGTTGATCATTTCTGGAATTGGTACTGGGTTACTGGCTCAACCAGCAGTAATGGGTGCACAAGTTCGGGCTCCGAAGACGCCAGGCTCTGCTATCTTGGTGACTACTTTTGTCAACTTCTTCAGATCGATGGTTTCTGCAATTGCTACTGACTTGGCTGATACAGTCTACAACTCCTCCTTGTCAAAGTACTACAGTGAAGCTATTAGAAAGGAAACCAATGAAGCTATTTTAAGTCAATTAAGAGGTCAAACCGGTGCAACTATTGCCGCCAATAATGAATTCATACGTCACTTAACCCCTGAAGCAGAACGATTTGTCAAGACTCAAATCATGAAGTCAATACAAAATGTTTTTTACATGGCAGTTGGTATTTCTTGCATCTCCGTTATTGCGTGTGTATTTATCACCAACAAAAAATTGCCATCAGCAAGTACTGGTGTCCTTACTGCTGATGCCGAACCAGAGAAGGTGGTATCCAGAGAAGAAATTACGGAAGATTCCGGTTCTGAAAAGGTTGTTCAGAAATAGAAATTATCCGTAATTGTACATATTTTTAATGTTCTTTAGAAACTAATAGATGATTTATGAAAGATCCGCGCAATAATGGACGGTGATTGTTTCCTCGTAGATAATTCGGTTATAGTGGTTTTATTAACTGGTCTGATTCAGATGATTGAAAGTAATACTTGTATGAAAGTTGTCAAAAATATATAACCTCCATGAGTTGACCAAATTATTCTAGATTTCTTGACAACTTTCGTATATTAGTCATAAGCACCTGTAGATGTGCATGGCTGCAAAACGACACATTACCTGCAGGATACGTGTCTTACCTCATCGCGTAATAACTCACCCTACCAATGCATTTTGAAAGCCCGAACCATACATACAGGATACGTGTCTTACCTCATCGCTTAATAATCCTCACTATTAATGCATTTTTAAAGCCCGAACCATACAAATAGGAAATTTTAGTGAAGTAAATGACCGAGAATAAATTGCTCCAACAATTAAGCAAGCTCTATTAATGTTTACCTTGGGGAGGATATGTCATCATAGATAATTACCCTCGGCAATTGTTTGCCACCTACGTTTCTTGTGTTGTGACTCACGGAGTTTAGGGGATAATTTTCTCGTATTGTAGTGGAGAATGCCAGCATGAGGGTTAACGCCTCTGCGCGTTTGTAGCCCGCACGTTACATAAAAGGTTTTCAAGATCGCCGCACGGCGTTTACACGGAGATTGAACGGACATAAAATTTATGCGCTTACTAAGGCCACCAAACGGCTTAAAATAGGTTAGGATGCCAAAATATAAATATCATCATGTGTCCGTCACTCTCTTCATTCAAGTATGTCCGCTCGTTCTAGTATTGTTTCGCATTCTGAAACTGCTCCGGTTGCAGTCGACCCTGAAAATCCTGTTAAGAAAAAAACGTTTATTGAAAGTGATGCTGGTGACGGAACAAAGAGAGAAGATCAATATATGACTGGGATTCCTTTCTACTTGTGTTTTGTTTCCCTTTTTTTATGTTTATTCATTTTTGCCTTGGACCAAACTATTGTGGGAACATTATTGACTGTTGTCGGTAACCAGTTCAATGCCTTTGACAAGGTCGGCTGGTTAGCCTCAGGCTTTTTCTTGACTATGGCTACATTTATTCAACCTTTTGGCAGATTGTCCATCATTTTTGGCAGAAAATGGGCTATGATTGTCGCTGTAATACTCTTTGAAGCAGGTTCTTTGATGTGCGCATTGGCCCCAAATATGAACACCTTAATCGGTGGTAGAGTCCTTGCGGGTATTGGTGGTGCTGGAATTCAAGGTATGACGTTTGTTATTATTACTGAGATTATTCCAATTGAAAAGAGACCAATTGGCATGGCGGTTTTCTCCTGTGCCTTTGCAATTGCATCTGTCTTGGGTCCCTTGATTGGTGGTGCCTTCACTTCACATGTTACCTGGAGATGGGCTTTCTACATCAACTTGCCAGTTGGAGGGGTTTCTCTTGTGTCTTTCTACCTCACTTTTAATCCACCAAGGCCTAAGGGTGGATACCTTAAAGGCCTTAGAGAATTTGACTACCTAGGTACCTTTTTGTTAATCTCAGGCGTGGTTCTCATTTTATTGGCATTGACTTTTGGTGGTACTCAATTTCCTTGGAACTCAGCTGCTGTCATTTGTTGCTTTGTTCTTGGTGGAGTTATATTGATTTTATTTTGTATCTGGAACTTTGGTTTCTCCAAGAATCAAGTCATTCCAACCGATATTGTTGTTGTTCCTCAAATTATTGCCTCTTCCTTGGTCTTGGGTGGCATGTTTTCATGTTTCATTTCTGTCATGCTTTATTCCGCCATTTATTTCCAAGTGATTTGGAATAAATCTGCGTTATCTTCGGGGCTTCACTTATTGCCTATGATTGTTGGTATTGTCATCAGCTCTATTGTTGCTGGTATCCTTATCCAGAAAACCAAAGTAATTAAACCTATTTCAATTGCAGCTGGCATTCTTGGTCCAATTGGAGCTGGCCTCCTTACATTGCTTGATATTGATTCAAGTTTCTCAAAACAAGTTGGTTTATTGATTATTGTGGGTGTTGCAACAGGATTACAAATGCAACCAGCGATGATTAGTTCTCAAGTCAGTGCTCCAAAAACTCCTGGTGCCACTATTATGGTCACAACCTTTGTCAATTTTTTCAGATCCCTTTGTGCTGCTATAGCTTCCAACCTTGCTGATACCGTGTACACATCCTCATTAGTAAAATTCTACAATGAAGCTATTGCCAAACAAACAAATCAGAATATTTTGAACGAGTTGCATGGCATGACCCCAAGGACTCTTGGCTCAAATAACGAAATCCTCAACTCTTTATCGGAAGAGACCAAAATATTTGTCAAGACACAGATTATGAAGTCAATCAGAAATGTTTTCTATATGGGTATTGGTTTTGCTGCAGTTTCCTTTATTGCATCTATTTTTATTACTAATAAGAAATTACCTGAATTCAGTCTGGGATCCAAAAACATGGAAGCCAAAACAAAGGAAGATGGAGAGAGCAGCGAGTCTGCTGTGGAATTAACCGAAGTGGAAGATGGGGAATCGGAGAAGAGCCTAAAAAAATCCTCCGAAGCTTAAAATATTAAAACAATAAGAAAAAGATAAGTCAAATAAAATGTCTACTGTAAATAATAATATAGGAATAATTTAATAAGAAGTATATAATTTTGAAAAATTTTAGAAAATCAGTTTTTATCAAATACAGTTCTTTCATTTCTACAAGTAAAAATGGTAATACCCTTCAAAGTTATGGCACCTTGATGGGATTTGTACCCGATTTAGATTTATTGCGTTTATCAAATTTTCGGGTGCCAGAATTAGACACTAGTTATTTTCATGTTCTTTTTGCAGCAACCAGAAGTTGCTACGATTACTAATCTTACGTCTGATTATGTTAGATTATTATGCAAACGGCATAATGTGTATGAAGAGGGCGAAGCATTAGGTCTAGATGTACATTTCGTATGAGGTGGTCAGGGTAGTGCAGAAGTCAAGTAGATTTATATGCAGCGACATCACGACATTAATATTTCTAATCAAGTGATGCAATAATATATCAGTAGTTCTGGAGAACGATGAAGAAGCGTACCGACTCCAAACATAAACGATCTCGGTTTGGATGTGATGAGTGTAAATCCAAACGAATAAAGTGTGACGAAACCAAACCACGCTGTTCTAAATGTATCGAGAAAGGAACAAGGTGCCAGTATACCGTGGTACTACAATTCAAAGAAGATCTTGAGCAAAAGGGAAGAAGTTTCGGAAGAGAAGGGGTTTGGTCAAAAAAAGCAGGTACTAAGGGAAAGGCAGCATTAGAAGATTTGAGTTTGATTAGCAAAGCGTCATATTATGAAGAAATAACAAATAAAGAGGAGCTACAGTTTATTAATGTGGTGTACAAGGATATTCTTCGACGGTGTCACAAACTACGACCTTGCCTCCAGCCTTCAATAGTACCTGTGGATATAAAGGCTTCTATTAACCAAGATCCGCTGGTGGTCAACTTTGCTTTACGATACTACGTGGATTTTATATCTCCCATTTTAAACCCCATTGGAAATCTGTCCAAGTTCTTCAACCAGAAACTTCCAGCACTGAATCGGTTCTTCACCATTGAAAGTGGGTTGGATTTATCTTCCTTGATCCAATATTCACAAACGGAAACCCATCTATTTTATATGATTTTATCATTGGGATCAATCTACTTATCAAAATCAAAGGGAGTGAGCTCGGAAAAGCACTGGCTCTACCAGGCACACTTCTACCAAGAACTTGCCTTAAACAAGATGAAGTCACGCTTGAATAACTTTATTGATTGGCCAGATGGGTACTCCTCATCGACATACCGTACCGATGCATTGATTTCGTTGGTGTTGTTGATATTGTATGAACTTGCGCATGACTGTGACGAAAACTGGAGAGTTTACCTAAAACTCTGCAAGAAACTTATGAAAACAAACACTTTGGATCTACCTCGGGATTCGCTCGAAATGACTCTCCTAAAATTTGCCTTGGAGTTCCTTGACTATCAGGAGTCTGTGGGGCGAACAGCGTGTAAGGATGAAAATAGTTTCTTTCTCAGTTTCTGTAATCTGATTGATGACGGCGTAGCCGAGCTGCAGAATATTAATTCTCCAATCAACTTGGTTTCATGGATGGGATGTGATCGACGGTTATTATCGGCAATATCAGATATTACAGATTTGTCATTGGAACGAGTGAATCGGGGTATGAGTGAGTACGATTACTTATTGTTCTGTGAGGGGCTTCGGGTGAGAATAGACCTGATGAACTTGAACCTTCTAGATGACCTATTTGAGAAATTGAAAGGAAGCAATAAAGAAGATTATGAGCTCATGTTGAGTTCCGAATTGCTAGTTCTCAGTTTGGAAATGGAACACGAAGAATTTTGCTTTCTTGTGGCGTGTGAGATCAAAAGGATGTGCTGCATTGTCTACTTGGAATGCTGTTTGCTCAACAGGACTCCCGAAGATTCCATGATAAGGGAGTACGTACGCTTTATCTTCAAGCTGTTGGAGTACATTGTGATTGGGAATGACTACAAGTGGTATTCGACCTTATTGTGGTCGGTGTATATGGCAAGTGCCGAGATCTCGCATTTGGCCAGCGAATGTGAAGAGTTACGTTACATTACACTAAAACTTTTGGATAAATTAGAAAAGAACAGTTTGGGAAACGTCAATAAGGCCAGAAAAATAATATTGGATATCTGGAAAAGACGTGATTTAAGTGATTCGGATGATAACAGTTTTGGACATGTAAAGAAAACAGTTGGGGAATCAAAAGAAGGGTATTTGGGAATGAAGAACGATTGGGATAAATATGTCGTCGATGAGACATGTGCCTTATCTTTGGCATAACTAATCTTTAACCAGAAGTAAAGAAACGGTTCCACATTTTTATTGGCATAGTTTATTTCTTTTTGTTCTTAATAGACATATTATTTTCGAGGTAAGACAGAAAATTTCCTATTTAGGTGAAGAACTTTTCTTTCCCTGTTATACTTAAGGAGTACAACTTAGGAAGGTAACATAACGAAATGTGAATGTGGAGAACATGCACTTCCAGACCATCATATTAGGTTATTCACATGAAAATCAACTCTGTTTTTTTTTGTATGACTTAGCTTATGGTCTACTATAAATAGCCATTGCTGTATCAATTTATCTTAATTCATAAGCTAAAATGACACCCTTTCATATCCTCTTTGCTTTGACCACTTACTTAATTGGCGTACAAGCGGATGCTGATTCTTCTCAGGTAGCATTTGTGACAAGGTTAGTCAACGATGCTAAATCGTACCGCACACAATATGCTGCATTCTTTGCCACTTATAAAGAATCAATTCCTCCTCAATTTGTCTCGTTGGCAAGAGCTGTTCAGACGTATCTGGATGATTCATATACAACTTTGATTAGTGCTGATTCTATCAATGTTTCTCAAATAGAATCGTTCGCAACTAATTTACCATGGTATGATTCTAGAATTGCCCGCGACGGAGGATCAGGTGCAGCTTCAGGCTCAGGATCTATTTCTGGTTCTGGTTCCGCTCTCGGTTCTGGCTCGGCATCTGCTACTGCATCCGCTGCAGGTTCTTCTTCTGAAAGAGCTTCCCCATCTGGAAGCTCTTCATCCAAAGGTGGTGTGGATTTGATTTCGGTTTCTTTTGGAAGTTCATTGATTGGACTTGCAGCTGTTGTCTTGTTGTAAATATTCAATTAATTTAGCAACCAATACAAGGAGATTATTTATTAACTTGAACCCTACCTGACCAAAATTACACAAGAAATCCGTGATAGTTTAGTGGCTAGAATTACCGCTTGTCGCGTGGTAGACCGGGGTTCAATTCCCCGTCGCGGAGCTTCT
>JAJMFW010000068.1:0-24159 GCA_030574975.1 Teunomyces atbi
ACTTATACTTTTCAGTATCGGAGTGTATAGTTTCCGAAGGACCCTACGGCGGATGTTATAGGCATAAATCCGATATCCGCTGTTTTTTTTTTTTTTTTTTTACGAGAGCTTAATTATTTTTTTCGCCACAACTTTGCTACTTGATGACACGACAATTATTCATAATGGACCCCTTGCGAATTTTCCGACACAATTGCTATGGGGCGCATGATTCTAGAAACAACCGAGAGGATTAGGTAAGAAAAAATATATTATTAACAAGACATATATGTACAACTTTATAAACAGGGATAGATAAAAATGTTAGCTGTTGTCAGCTTCAATCAAGGCGGTTTCAGCCACGATGATCATCTTTTCCACAGATGCTAGATGCTTGCCGTAGTTATTCTTTGATGAAATCTGCTTCAAGTATTGTCTCAACTTCACCACCAAAATCTTTTTCTCTTCACTCTTAGCATCAAAACCTTCCACCAACTTTTGAATGACGTAGTTGGCGTACTGGTCCTTCATCATCAACGCAAGTGGCGAGTTATCATCCACAGACTCAACCCCGAGATCCTCATTTCCAAGCATGACTTCGTGCAAAATCCTCTTTCTTTGCGAAAAGCTACTGTACTTGATACACTTTTCAATCACATTCGAGGCAAACTTGTGCTTGGAAAAATTAACCACCGATCCCAACACTACTTTTAAGATTTCTTCACGATCCTTGGAATCGCCACGTTCTAAAATATGTTGCATGACGTAATTCCCGTATTGGTCTTGAATCAAGTAAAAAATGAAACGGTTAAGCTCAGCTAAAATCTTTTCTTGATTTTCCACGCTGGAATACTCCAAAAGACGCTGAATCACCCTACAACCATAAGGGTGGGTTGACAAATGATAGATTTGATTGTTCAAACTTTCCAAGACAAACGTAATTCTTTCAAATGGTATCTTTTCAATGGACTTTTGTATGACATGGTTCCCATTCTGATCCTTGGCGCAGATAAGAATGTAATTGCGCAACTCCTCGATGATTCTAAGTTGTCCTGGCAAATCAATCTCTTCCAATGCTCTCTGAATGACTCTGCAGCCATACATCTGTAATGAGAGCTCGTAGATGTGGCCCATCATGTATTCCAATAAAACATTTCTTTGAGTGGGAGATCCGAACTCAAAGTACTTTTGAATCACATAATTACCAAACACATCTGTCATGAGCTCGTAAGAAATTTCTCTGATCTCATTGAAAATCATCTCTTTTTCTTCTTCAGTAGCAGTTGGGAGTTTTTGCTGAATGAAGCGCGATCCATGTTGATCCTTAGTAAATTCAACTGCATGGCCATAGATATCCTTCAAGAAATATTCCTTGTTCTTGGTATTGGAGCGAACTTCTTCCAATAAGGGTGATCTGTATATGTGGTTGCCGCCCTTGGAGTTGTTAGAGGAGTTCTTGGGCTGTTTCTTTCTTCCTGAAGAAGTTGGAGGGGTGTTTTTGGTTGGAGGTGGCGGAGGAGGTGCAGGTACTTCGAAACTTGTCGGAGGAGGAGGAGGCGAAATAGGTGGCATGCCAACAGGAGATGGAGAATGTTGATAAGCATATGCAGTGTATGGGTTGAACATATAAGTGGCTGGTTGTACTGTACGGCTCATCATCCCAATACCGGGAGTATGGACATTTCTCTTATCCTTTTTGGTGTCATCAGAAGTCTCGTTTTCTTCCTTTTCTTCTGCAGAAGGTTGGGCCCCTGGTGGTGGTGGTGCTCCTGATGGATAACCGATAACACCGTATAATCCTGGGTCAACAAACTGAGGAGGTGGCGATGGGATCATGAAAGGAGGGGGACTAAGCGGAGCCTGGCCATTGCGAGCGTAAGGGTTGAAATTCTGAGGATGAGGGGGTGGAACAGGCACGGCATTAATGTCCATGAAATGGTTGTAGGAGAACGCTGGAGTAAACGACGTGGCGGTAGCAGGGTTCCAGAAATTCTGCGGAGCCGCAGTCGGCTGTGGTTCTGAGTTCAAGTCTGACGAGATAGATAATGCACTACTGGCTTGAATGGGTGAAGTGCTATTGTAGTGGTCAATCTTTTCGCTGATGGACTGATGTCTTGAAGTTCTTGGAGCAGGCATATTCAAGTTTTCATTAAGTGATCCGTGTGGAGAATGGATGAGGGATCTCTGTTCGTTGAAACTAGTTCTTCTTGAGTGAGAATCAAGACCCAACTTGGCAAGACCATTGGAAAGTTCAATTTCTCTGGTAGCATCGGCCACAGAGGAAAACTTCTGGAGAAAGCTGTCTTGTGGAGGGTGTCTGGATGCGATACCACCGGAGATCGAGGCAGTTCCAAAGTTGATACGGGGCAGTTCTGACGAGTTGGCGTATGCTCCAGGGCCAACGGGAGCTGTGATGGCCGAAAGAGTACCTTTCTTTAAGCCAAACAAGCCACCGTCATCGGGATTGTCGTTGAAGGAGAACCGTCTTTCGGTGTTTAGCAATTTTGCCACCTCAGGGTCCACCTGGTCCAAGACAGTGCGATAAGGTGCGTTGAGAGAAGCGTTTGATTGGTTGGGTGACCCGTGGGTGCTGGACCATATCGTTTCAGGCATTGTTGGAGGCTGGAAAGACGAGGGGAAAGCTGAATGAGTGGTTATTCCGGCAAATTGTCAGAAAGTAAATGAGTTCTTTTGGTCGTCTTTTTTTTTTATAATGCAACAATCAATTAACAAACAGGCAAAGTCTAGAATCGAGATACAACAACACAAATCTGTACACGACTATCTAAAAAAATCCGGTGGCCAAGCGTTGGAGTGTAGTGGAGACTTAAGCGCCAGTATCGAATATGGCTCAGAATTTAAATTTTTTCGAGATGACACAAAGCAAATTAGACAATAGTAGTGAAGGATGTTGGTCGACAAGAGAGAATAAGCGGGTCCAGAAACAATGTAATTATTGGCAAAGTGACCAACAAGAAAAGGGGTGAAAAAATTGAACTGATAGTAGATCTGGATTGTGAGTAAATGGACTAATAGAACCCGTGGCTGTTGTTTGACCGTACACCGAACCTCACTAATTTGTTACTAATTGGCGCGGAGGAGATAACGAAATATGAGTGATGTTGAAAATAGCGAGAAATAGCGAGAGTTAGAGAAAAGGAAAAGTCATCGTAGCGAGATATCCATTTTTTTTGTCGCTATTTTTCTTACCCTTCCCTTTCAATCACACCACGATATCTCCATTAAATCATTATTGTTTTTCACCATGTCACTTTCACGAAAAACCACCGAACGTCTAGTCAATCTCCTATATACAACCACTTCGACAGAAGTAGCTTCAAAGGTTCCCATAGTCACAAATTTCCTCTACGAATCAACACCGACTCCCACACGATCCATTCTCGATGATCTTCAGGACAATCAATGGAAACAGAAACCGATCGAAACCGCTCCACAAATCGCCAAGCTGCCAATCGAGTCGTCGATTCTCCGGTTTGGATCTACAAGCAATTACATTTCACGCTCCGATTTCTTCAATATCTTTCCCATAAACCGAGAAAGAATGTTTCTTCTTCCGCCAGAATTGCGCCAGGGTCTTCACTTTGAAGTCGTCAAGGCAAGAGATCCATTCACACTTGAATTCACCAACGCATATTACTTGGTTTTCCCCAGCCATATTCTTGCCAGTGTCTATTTTCTTGAAACAAAGAACAAATCCATCAACGGAGCCCGTTTAAACTTGGAATTTGTGGACTTCGAGGACCACTACAAGCACATAGCATCGCCACTTTTTGGGCACCACCATTTGACCAATGTGGACCCAAACAAGCTTGAATTTCCGCTGGAAACTCGCAGATTACTCGATATCGCACGCAAGTCCGCTGATCACGACTCCATTTTTCCGCTTGTCGATTCGCCCGGCCGTCTGTCGCTGGTTCTTGTACATAATTTACCATTTGGACTTTCAAAACATACGATTCCACGTCTTTTGTGGAACTACGATCTTGCTACCAAAAATCCAGTGACGCAGCTCACGTCCAATATCCTCAAGGAACAGAGCAGCCATTTGCTCCGGTTCCAGAACGCTACGAGTGCCCAGCGCTTTGTGCGTAACTTCCATGGCAAAAAGTGGGAATCCATGCAGCATCACCAGCAGGAAAAGAAGCTCTACGATGCAATAAGATGTGAGGTGGTCGGATAAGATACTTATATATGTACAATAATATTAGAAAGTGAGCACCTTCCAGCTGTTCCGTAGAAGTTCCCACGAAGAACCGGCGTCCTTGCCGTTGCTGTCGTCCAGCGATCCGTTCTTGTTCTCCACAATGTGATACTTTTCCCAGAGCCGTTGGTTTTTCCACACGATTATAATGCTGTCGTTGCCCAGCCAGCCAATGACTCCGACGTCATGTGTGCTGTTGTTGTTAAAGTAAGAGGTTTCACTACGGTACTTGTTGATGTTGACCGAGCAGAACGACCACGTAGATTTGAAATAGCTGGGGAATGGGATTGGTAGTTGTTTGAGGATATGATGTCGGTTCATGGGCACCGTTTCGCGCGACGAGTCGTCTTTGGAGGCTAGGTTGAAGACATGGAGCGTGTTTTTGTCCGACAACACGGCCAACTTCGAGTCGTCGTGAGAAAACTTCATTGATGTGATCACAGCCCAGTCTATGCCTCGTCTAAATTCGAATAGTAATGCAGTGTTGTGGGTGGAATGGACTCTGATGAGGGTTCCAGTTTCGGAGGCCGAAGCTATCATTGTGCCCAAACGGTTGAGGGATAGACACCTGATTTTGGACTTGTGTGCCTTGATGATGCTTACCACGTTCTTTTCCTGACCCTGAGGGGACACGTCCACCAACCGGATCTGGCCAACTGACCGACCCGGAAACGCAAGTGTTTGGTATTTGTTGTGGTCTTTCGGTGAACCAAAGTTCCTGCTGTTGGTGGTACTAGGGCCGGCCAGTACCGAGGAGTTGACCGAAAGATCAGCCAAGCCAAGATCATTGGAGATGGTTTCGTAGGAAGCAAACTTCTTGGGAGGCGATGAGAAGCCGTAGACCAAGACCTGGGTCTGAAGCACGACGATGATACGAACGCGAGAGAGCAACACGTTTAGAACAGGAGTCGGGAAATCCAAACTAAGTGAGTTCTTGCGTTTGAGGTCATCCCAGATGACAAGTTTTGTGTTGGGAAACTTGGGGTTGGGTCCGCCTCCGACCAACGCCAAGTAGTTGGTGCGATGCAACATTGTGATGTGGCCAATACCAGAGCCAGGGGCCAGATTTGATGATGAGGAGGATGTGGTGGAAAGGGTGGGAGATGTGGATGCGGGGGATTCGGCGGAGTTGCGCCTTTGAGACGACGACGAAGCAAGGTTGCGTTTGACACGGAGATCGACGGGGTTTGTGTTGTAGACAAGAAAACCAGAGTCGTGGCCGATTGCAAAACAGCCTTGGTCCTGGTTGAAGTTGATGTGTAAGAAGGGCCGGTCGGCGCTGACGGCAGCGACGGGCGTGTGTGTGTTCATATGCCGTAAAAATGAAATGCAGATGGAAATGGAAATGGAAATGGAAATGGAGATGGAGATGGAGATGGAGAAGGTGATGGGAAAGGGAAATCGGATAAGGAAACAGTCGCTAAACGTGTGAAATAGACTACCGCAGGATTACCGTGGCAACCAGACCATCGGCATAGTACTACTACGCTATTTAAGGAATTTCTTTGTTGTTCTTTTTTTCTCCCTGACGTTGTCTGCGAAAAGAAAAAGGTGGACTTGTAGCCGAATCGGGCAATTCCTGCTGCTCTGCAACAATGAACGGGGTGCGACAATGTGGTTTGCCGAGCACGATAACTATGGAGTATCTGGCGATCTCCCGCAGCGCTTTATCTACACGACAAACAAAACTATTCTCCTCTTGTTTAGGTTCTTTGGGTGTTTGTTAGTTCCATGTCTGTGGTTCGTGTTTCAGTGAAGCGTGTCTTCGTTTCATGTGCAACGTCGCAGCGTAGCAAAAAGGGGCACAAACCTTATGACAGACAGTTTATTTAGCGGCACAACGCTCTATTTTGGTTTTTCCCGTATTAATAATATTATTCTGAATATTATTATTTTTTGTGCAGTAGACGAACCTGCTTGTGGCATACATTCTCTAGTCGCTTTCGATATCCATGCCCTCGTCTCCCTCGTCACTGCTGTCGCCCTTCTTCAATCTTTCTGCGACCGCGTCTAAATCTTCCTCAACAGGACGTAATTGGTGCGTGCGTCGCGTCAACGGTGTCACGATCCTTGACTTAGATACTGTAGCCTTGTCAGTAAGCTGCTGGAACTGGTCGTTATGCTCCACGTTCGACTCCAATGCCCGCTTTAACAAGTCTGAGGCAACAGGGTCCGAGGGAGACAACGCCAACAGATCGTGCAATACATCTATCGCCTTGAATGTATTACCCAACTTGAGATGCACAAGCCCGATCGCTGCCAATACGTTCGAGTCGTTCTTGTTGCTGATCTTCAATACCTGATTGAAACACTCAAGTGCCTTGTATGGCTGGCCTCCCCTTCTGTAAACATGCCCCAAGTTTGAATGAATTGAAATCCAGGTTTTCGAGTCCGAGTTCAAGTACCGAGCCGCACTCAATGCCTCTTGAAAGAACATCTCTGCCTTAACAAGATTGTTCTTGTGATAATTTATCACTCCAATCTCATTGAGCGAGAGCGGGTCCGACTTGCAGATCTGGTAAGACGCCAATAAGTACTCTTCCGACAAACTCAAGTTATTCATTTGCAAATGCTGCATCCCCAAAAACAAGTTGGGCAAATGCGTGCCCGGAAATAGACGTGCAGCGAACGCATACGCACTGATGGCCTGTTCGTGCTCTCCCTCGGCAGCAAATGTATGTGCAAACCCGATCCAAGCCTGGCCGAAATTAGGGTTAAGCAACGTTGCCTTGCTGAAGAACTTGCGGGCATCGATGATCTTGTCGATCGATAAATAATAGATTCCAATTGATAACCAAGTCATTGGATTAGTTGGATGGTTTTCTGCAAGTTGATGGGCCTTCAAAAATAGTTTGTTTTTCCCTCCTAGTTCATGTAAACAGCTCAAGTAGTTCGGTATGACATTGAAATTGAACTGGTCCTTGGCAAGGATACGTTCACAAACTGCCAAGCATTCATCAAAGTTACACTGGACATAGAGATAGTCCGCACGGCTAAGGAGAATATCACAGTTGTCTCCCAAATCGTACTCTTCTTTGAGAATGGATTCAGCCTCGTTAAATTTGGACACATTCAAGTACTTGCTCAACCGCGATGTGTACAACAACCTGATTAGCTCATCGTTGTCGTCAGCATCACGATAATTGAGAGTATTGATAAACTCCCATTCTTCACTGGGTGTCATCAAGTTATTGTTGATCAATTCATTAAATGCCTCAAAACACTTCACATCCACCAACACCGCTTCCTTGTATGCTTCCTTTGCCTTATCAAAGTTGTTCTGGTTAGCAAAAATAAGTCCCCGTAAATAACACATCGATGCTTCAAGCTTGATCCCACCATCCAGATCTGGTGGTATCTCGTCACGTTTAAACGGATTGCTTTCGCCAATGAGATCCAACGCTTCATCCCACAACTCGAGCTTGACCAAACAAAATGCCGCCAAATAACGACAACTTACCGACTTTTCAAACTCTGGCTTGCTGGTAAGTAACAGCTTTGCCCGTAAATAATTTCCCATGTGGATATGTACCTGAGCCAACCAGAACGCATCGTTGGGATCGCCACTGAGCGCCAACACCTTATCGCCAATAAACTCTGCTGTTTTGTACTGGTGTTGCATCAATGCATCGTGGCACCATAGACGAAGCTTCTCAGCTTGTGACATCGGCTCCGTCGTGTGGTGGCCGCCGTCGTGTGGAGGTTCATTGACCGATCGGCTGAAGAACAGTGAATGGCTCGTTCCTGGCGAATCAAAAAGCGTTGCGGCAGGGTTTGGCGGCGTAATAAACAATTCGGGCCGTCTGCTATTCACCAATGGTGATATATATAGCGTGGAGTTGTGCTGCGTGGGTGTTTTATGCTGAACCATGAATGTGTTGTGTAGTGATTTTGGGTAAACCGTTGGTAAATCACGGGTAGGTAAAAGTTTACATGCAGTATACCATCACCAAACAAAGTCCCAAGAATCAACATAATCATTAAACTGGAGGAAAAAAAGGCATTGATTGGACAAATCACATTGATTGAAATAGACTGAAACAGTCACATTGATTGATCCAATCACATTGTAGTAAAGAAGGAAAATCTCTTGCTGGAGTTGGCTTTGTTTCATCATTGTTTTTTTATTATACTACTTAGTAATAATTGTATTATGTAAGTGCTTACTCAGCGACATCTGGCGTATCCGGCATATACACCTCATCTCCTGGCAGTGTCTCATCACTTTTCACCTCGTTTAAGTACAATACACATCTATAATATGTCTTCCAAATCTGCGCCCGCAACTAGGACGGTCAAGTCAGCACTCAAATCATCCAAGAATTTGATTGAAGTGGCGGTTGACGCCAAAAATCCTGTTTCTCCCGTACAATTCCGGATCTTTGTCGGGTCGTATGAACACAATCTTCTTTGTCTCTCGGTGGTGCTTGATCCCAACGGAGCCAAGCAGCCGGTTTTCCAGCCAATTTTCCACTTCCAGGCACACACACTTTCCATCAAGTCCATGGATATTGCGAGAAGATATCTTGTGACGGGTTCGAACGACGAACATATCAGAATCTACGACTTGCAAAAGAGAAAGGAGTTGGGGAACTTGTTATCCCATCAAGGAACGGTGACGACACTCAAGTTCAGTAATGAGAATCTGAACGGCTCGACCCAGAAGTCCGGAAAATGGTTGCTTTCCGGCTCTGAAGACGGCAAAATCATTATCTGGAGAACAAAGGACTGGGAAACGTTTGGAACCTTGAAAGGTCACCAGGATAAGGTTAATGACCTTGACATTCATCCTACAGGCAGAGTGGCCATTTCTGTCTCGCAGGACCAGACGATCAGGTTGTGGAACCTTATGACAGCCAAGAAGGCAGCAGTGTTAAAGATTAAGGGCAAGGACCATTTGGGCCAGAACGGAGAGTTTGTCAGATGGACCACGGACGGAAAGTATTTCATTGTGGGCTTGTTGAACCAATTGTTGATCTACAACACTGCTGACGCCAAGATTGTCAAAAAGATCAAGTTTAAATCGACGTTGATGACGTTACAGTTGGTGACTTTAAACAATAAAGAATGGTTATTTACGGGTCACGGGTCCGGATCCATCGATGCCCACGATTTCTCGGCGATTGTCGGCGAAATCTCGGGTGTTCTGGACGAGTCGAAGGTTTGGGACTCGGCAGCAGAAACAGTGACGCCCGTGTACTCGTTGCAGGGCCACACCAACCGGATCAAGGGACTCACGTACATCAACCATCCTGAAGAGACCGCAGGCATTCCGTACTTGATTTCTGTGTCGTCCGATGGTAGGATCGTGGTGTGGAATATCAGTGAAGGTGTTAGGGATCAGGTGGCTGTATACGATACTGGCGAACGTTTGAATTGTGTTTCTGCTTCGCTTGAGACGGTGGAGAAGATGGAGACGATGAAGAGACGCTTTAATTCGCTCGAGGAGATGAACGGGGAAGACCTCGATGCGAGCGAGTCTGAATACGAGACTGACGGGGAAGAGATCAAGAAGATCATGATGCCAGCAAAGAAAAGGGGCAAGAAGAACAAGAAGAATAAGGTTAAAGTTGTATTAGAATAGTTTTTGATATAAAATCACAATCTGGCAACGTGTTTGTCAAACAAGTTTTTAGCTCTCGTCCACACTGGAGCCGTCTGTCTGTTGGGCAACTCCAACAAGGAAGGCAACAAGTCTCTGGAGAAGAACTCCGAGGCTTCTCTTGGTAGCAACGAAGGTAAATGGTCAATGGAACACACCGACAATTTGGGCCCCGTAGTCGTGTCTACAGGAACCGTGGGGTCACTGAACACCGTAGCAATGGAATACACTGGAATTGGGTTGTGCGGGTTGGTGGTATCGGCAGAAACATCGACAATTGTTCTCAATCTTCTTTCTGGTTTGTTCAAGAGCTCGTAGTTGATAAAAGGCGGAATTGGCTGCGATAAGTAGATACAGTTGACAAAGATATCGCTGTTGGCAATCTCTGCAAATGGCCCACCAGGGGCGGTTTCCTTCATGTCCCACTTGGTGATGTTTTCTTCTGGGATTCCCACCTTTCTGAAAAAGTCGAGGGCGCCTGAGCCACATCTGCCCAAGGCACCAATCACCAAGGCGGTGGGGTACTGGCCACCGTTCTTCTCCACGGCCACAGCCAAGTCCTTCTTGATGTCAGCAATCAATGCGTCTTCGTTGGGGTAAGGAGTGACGCCCGGCAAGTTTTCTGTGTCTGGGTGGGACTGTTTGAAGGCCCAGTCTGCCACGCCGATTGCTGCGCCGGCAAACCCGGCGTAGAACCCAAACGCCGCGACTCTTCTGCCCTGGTCGTTTTCCAAGAACTCCAAGTCGTACAACGTGCCGTTTCCCTCCGGGAATCTGCGCAACACGTCCTTCCAGCCGCCCTGGTCCTTGTAGCAGTGGGCAAACTGGATATGTTCGTGGATCAACGGAAACGTTTCTGTTTCGGGCAATTCCTTCAAGCCGAGAATGATTCTGTCGGCCGGCGCCGATTTCCACGAGCCTTCGGGCACAATGGTGGCACCCACGGCGGCGTACTCCTCCGACTTGAAGATCGACTGCGAGCTTTCTTCGACAAAGATCTGGAAGCCGGCGTCGAGCAACGCTTTGGTGGTGGTGGGGGTCAATGCTGCACGGGCTTCGGCGGGCTTGGTTTCGGCCCTCAAGTGTAAAATAACAGGAGACATGGTAAAGAAAGAGATGCAGCAAAAAAAGCGTCTCGAGTTTTTCAGTTTTATTTATATATATATATATATGGCGGAGAACGGTGACTCTTATCGGTGTGCGCAGTTGCGGCAAAACTTCCGTAAGCGGACGGCGTGTGTGTGCGCGCCGTATTTGAGTCACCGGCCGCGCATTACATAAGCTTCTATAGCTGGCGCATGTACTGCAACACCTGCTGCTTCATGATGGGTCTGGCGCAGGCCCAGTCGTCGTTGTCGACAAAGGACGCGCCGTAGATCTTGAACAGGTTCTTGATTGCTGCGATCTCGAGGTCGTCGCTGAGGATCTTGTTCTGCACCGCCTTTTCGAGCACCAACGTCGCGAAGCTGCGGTCGTTGTCGTAGAGCGTGCCCATCACGAGCGCCTGCGTCAAGAGGCCCGCGGGCGACCGGTGCTGCGCGTTGGGCTGCGTCGACACCTGCTGGATGTAGTCGTTGTAGCGCTGGAGCGAGACCGTGCTGTCGAACGCGCCGTGCGCCACGATGAGAAGCTGGAGCGCGCGCACGGTGGGCTGCGGCGGGAGCAACAGCTCGGCGACCGCCACGTTGATCTCGGTGTCGTGCGCGACCGCCTGGTAGCAGAAACACTTGAGCAACGCGGTCTGCACCAACTCGAGGCCGTACTTCAGGCGTTCCTGGTACCGCTGGAACTGTTTCGCCGCCTGCTCGAGGTTGTCGCGCGCGATGCCCCACGTCTGCACCACCGTTTCGCGCAACACGATGTTGCTGTCGGCGAGATCGAGCGCGTGCGTCTCGATGTGGCGGAGAATCCTGTCGCCGAGCGACACGCCGCTGTCGCCGGGCACAGACTCGCCGCTGTCGCCGTTGACGATGTTCAATGCCCGGACAAACTGCGCCGGCGTGAGGAGCTGCGGCGCGTGGTCCAAGAGGTGCGTGAAACACGCCATAAACACGCCGTTTTCGCGCTCTTGCTGGAGGTACTCGCTGGTGACTGCGCACGGCACGCTGGCGAGAATCTGCGCGATGGCGTCGGTCTGGCGGTCGCCGGCCAACTTATCAAGCACCAACTCGATCTCGGGCCGGAACCGGTCGACGTGCGGACAGACATACGTCTCCATAAGATACGCCACAACCGCGTCGTCCAACGGCTCTGGCTCGGCGGTCATTTTGACAAGCGCCGTTTTCGCCAACAAAGGATGGTTGAGATGCTCATACTTTTTAAACAAGTCCCACGTCGAGTACACGCGGCCGGGATTGACGTGCATGAGGCGCGCGGCGACGTCGGGCGAGTCGACGTCCGTGAGGTGGAAGAAGACGCCAAAGTCCGGAATCAAGTGCTCGATGGCCGCGTGTTTGTGGGGATTCGCCGAGCGTGCGATGGCCCCGATCAACGACGCACGCGCTGCGTCGTCGTGCTGGTCCTGCGCCCGGGCAATGTCCGCCACCGTGACGGCAGCGGGGTCTCTGGCCAATAGCGAGCTGAGAAAACGCGCTGACGGCCGCACACGAAGAAACATCGTTACACCTCAAAGTTTTATGGATCGTTAATTTTTTCTCTACTCTAATTGTGCTTCCATATGGGCAAGCATGCCGACACCGGCCAAGTACTCGGTCCAGCGGTCGTCGGCGCTGAACGCGTCCAAGTCGGCGCTGGTTTCAAACAACCGGTCGATGTACGCGCCGTAGTCGAGCCACTGCCCCTGCTGCTCGCACCGGTGGCTCCAGCTCGCCTTGTACGCGCCGCCGAGCGCACACGCGTTGGGGTTCTCCACGCGGTAGTTGCCGTGGGTGGGCGCCAAGATCAGGCCCATTTTACGCACGATGCTCGTGTTGCGCGACGCGCCGCCGACGTAGTAGCACCGCTGCGGCCGTGCCATGAGCGACTCGTACGTGTGCTTCTTGCCGTCGGTGCTAATCTCGCCGTACGTGGCGCAAAAGTCGCGGTACACGTCAGAGACGGCGTCGGCATCGGCGTCCGGCTGCGACGACGCCTGCGACGACGACGGCGACAGCGCGCTGCTGCGCTTCGGCGGCGCGCTGCTGAGCATCGGCCCCGCTCTCACGCGGCAGCTCAACGTCTGCGACTCGACAATCGCCGCCACGTCGTCCTCGGGCGAAAACTCCGCGGCGTGGAGCCCGCCGTCGCGCCACACGCTGCGTTTCGTCTGGGCCCGCGCGTTGGGCACAATCTCGCCGAGCGGGAAGTAGATGCCCAACTGGTGGCGGAAGCGCAGCGCGTCCAACACCGCGTTGAACGTGTCCCACGAGTTGGGCGCGGCGCCGTGCTTTGCGTTGAGCGTGTCGCGCACCTTCTCGCGTGCGAGCGAGCCGTTGCAGTAGCAGATCATGCCCATGTAGTGGCCCGGCATCGTGGGGTGGAGGAACAAGTGGTACTGCGACGACGGAATGTACTCCTTGGTCACCACGAGCACCGTGGTCAGCGTGCCGAGAGACACCAAGCAGTCGTTGGGCAGCAACGGAAGCGACACGACGGTGGCCAAGTTGTCGCCCGTGAACGCGTAGACCCTGCAGCCGGGCCGGAAGCCGTACTTGGCGACAAAGTACGCCGCCACGGTCCCTAGACTGCGGTACGACACGGGCTCGACGGCGCCCAACTTGCGCTTGAGCTCGTCCACCGCGTGCTGCTGCGCCTGGGGCAGCACGCCGTCCAACTCGGCGTGCGCGCCCGCCGCCACCGCCAAGAGCTCGTCGTCGTACGCCTGGTTCTGGATGTCGTAGAGGTTCATGCCGCACGCGTCGGCCTGCTCGATGCCCGCCACCCGCCCCAACAACACGCTGGCAACAAACAGCGACACGAGCGAGATGCGCCAGGTGTCGCGGTACGTCGCGGCGCCGGCCCGCGTCGCCAACTTGCGGATCTGGAGGCCCGTGAAGCGCTGGTGCGCCCGGGAGCCCGTGCGCGTGGCCAACCCTTCGGCGCCGGCAACCTGCTCGAACTCGCGCTGCTCCTTGCCCGTCGAGTGGTCCTGCCAGTTGGGCGAGTACTCGTACGCAAACGCGCCGGCCAACAGCGCCAGCAACGACGCGCCGTCCATCGTCGCAAGCAAGTGCTCCGCGTCCCGCGACCAAAACACCGAGCCGTGCTGCTGCCCCGAGCCACTGATGCCCGCCACCGCACCGAAGTCGAACCCGTCGTCCTTCATCGCGCCAAACACATCGTCGATCGCCTCGAGCCACATGCGCACCGGACTCAACACGGTGTCGCCGTCGTGAAGCACGCCCTTGCGCACGCCGTACGCCGCGTACGCCGCGTCAAACTCAACGTGGTACGTCTTGAGCACCGCCAACCGCTCGTCCGTGACGATGATCTTGAGCTGCTGCGTCGACAAGTCAAATCCAAGGTAAAGACTCATCTACAAAATAAAGCGTCACGCATTTATTCCGGTTTATATACGCACCTGGAGCCACTCGATACTGCGCCGTGCTTTGTATGCCGGCCAGCTTGGTAACACCAACGCCATCTGAACCACGGTGGCAGCCGCAAACGTGTACGCCACGTACGCGACCGAGTCCGTGGCAAGACCCACAGCAACACTGGCAACAACAGAAACATACGAGCTCAACATAAGCACGCGCTCAACCCGCGCCTGGTTCGGCAAGGTGATGGGAAACTCTACCAATTCGGCCATGATGGTGATCCTCGTTTTGATTAATTCAACGCGGAGACAAATGTCGGATGGCGCACCGACAAACGCACACCCCCTTTTGTCAATCTCATTTATCTGCAGACAAATGTCGTCGGTGGCAGACGTGCGGCATTTTTTATTTTTATTTTTATTTTTATTTTTATTGTGCCCCCCCCCACCGGAAACACCTCTCTGTTCAGCATCGCGGTGGCGGAGATATCGTGGCTTGGCTTTACCTGACGGGGGCGTCGCGCCATTGTTCCCCTAGGCAAACGCCGAATTTATCGCTGCAAATAGTGTTCATCGCCGCGCACCGCAAAAGAAAAAAATAGCTTACCGAGAAGAGCTGCAAATCCATCGCTTTTCACCACTCCCATGACCATGACTGTTCCCGCCAAACCACAGGTGTTGTTTGTGGGCGACTTGGACCACACGTTGCCCGAATACAAAGCATTTGCAGAAAAGTACGAGTGTATCGACTACAAACTCACGACCAAGGAACAGTTGTTGGAAGACTTCAGCACCAAGCTCCGCAACATCTCGGCCATCTACGGCGCATGGTTGGGCTTCTTCACGCTCAAAGGGTTTCGTGACGAGATCTTGGCGGCAGCACCTGCGTCCTTGAAGGTCATTTCCATCTGTTCCGTGGGCTACGATGGCTACGACGGCCCTGGTTTGCGTGAAAGGAACGTCGTGTTGACCCACGTTCCGTCCGACAACGCAGCGGAGTCCGTGGCTGACTTGGTGTTATGCAACGCCATCTTGAGTTTCAGACACTTCCAGGTCTACCGCCACCATCTCACCCCGGAGCACAACTCGACGCTTGTTGTCCGCAAGATGTTGGACGACTCGCGCCTGTTCGACACCGCCAACGGCGCTGCGGTGCGTGGCGAGCAAGAGGGCTACTACTTCGGCCAGCACATCAACAACAAGTTGTGTCTCAACCCACGCGGCCACACCGCGGTGGTGGTCGGGTTCGGAAATATCGGCCAGACCATCGGCAAGAAATTGTCGGACTTGGGCATGGACATCCACTACGTCAAGAGAACACGGTTGCTGGCCAAGGAAGAAGCTGCGTTGGGCTTCAAGGCGCAGTACCACGCCTCGGTGTTGGACACGAGGGAAATCGCCGACTTGATTGTCATTGCATGTCCAGCCACGCCCGAAACGCATCGTCTAATCAACGCCGACGTCATCGGGCAGATGGCCAAGCCGTTCCGTCTCATCAACATCGGACGGGGCTCCATTGTCGACGAACAGGCGTTGGTTGACGGCTTAAAGGCAGGAAAAGTCACGTTTGCGGGCTTGGACGTGTTTGAACGCGAGCCAGCCGTGCACCCCGAGCTTTTTGGCAGACAAGACGTGGTCTTGACACCCCACATCGGCGCATCTACGATGGAAAACTTCAACTACACCGCCATCCAGGCCATGAAGAACATCGACAACGTTCTCACTGGTGGCGAAGGAATCAACACCGTCAACTAAAAGCAATAGTCATTATTTTGTATTTGAGACAAAACATATACATAAAATTCGTGAATAAATAAAACCAGTGATTGTGAAACCATGTGACCTGAAATGAAAGGCGTAATAAATAGTCTATGTGTGTTACCAGCTGTTGTTGTTGAGAAGCTTTTCTTCCAAAAAGTCGTTGACCATGTTGTATCGATCCTGATTGGTGACCATGTTCTCGTCAAACAGAAACGCGTAGAGTTTGTCTTGTTCCTCTTCATACTTGGGCAACTCAAAGAACTTGGCTGTTTTGAACGGATACGGCTTGGCGTTGGACACGGTGTTGACAGAGGACACCGTGGTGGAGCGTGTCAACACGCTCATCAACGTATTGCTCTCAAAGTCCAGCGAAGGAGACGTGGTGCGCGATAAGCCCGTCAGCGAGTCGGGACTCTCCATCTCGTCGTCGTCTTCAAAGTTGATTTCCACGTCCGAGTCTTCAACCGTATCCAACTTCTCAAAGTCCTTGTAGTGGTCGAATCTGCGGTGCGACCGTTTCTTCTTGGTGTCGGAGTCTTCGCCGATGTTTTCATACGTGATGAACCGCGAAAACTCAATGTCGTCCATCTTACCGTACGACAAATCGTTCATATCGTCAATAAGATCGTTGACGCCGTTGTTCTCGTGTTCTTCTTTGATTTGCACCTCGGTGAACGATCTCTTGTGCACATTCTGGATAGAAGCCTCCAACTCATCGACTTCATCGCGTGGTTTGTTCAACACCAAATCCTTGAGATGTTTGTAGTCGTGGATAAGCGAAAGAAGGTCCGACTTGAGGTCCAAGTTCTCCAACTCAACCATCCGAAGCGATTTCTGGAGGAATTGCACATCGTCGAGCGGCGAGTCGCTCTGGTTGTTTGGAATGGATGCAACGGGCTTCTTGATTTTCTTTTTGGACTTGTCTTTGGCGGGCGCCTCCTTGCGTTCGGGTATGGGTTTCCTTCCAGGTTTGGGTCTGGGCGGTAGCACCCACTGCTTGGATGTTTTTACTGTTAGCGGACACGAGCTGGCCGCTGCCATGGGCATGGCCGGCTCAACATTAGGATGTATTGGATTGGCTATGGTGGGTTAGTAGATGCAGGGGAGAGAGATTGGCACGAGACTTACCATACATAAGAGCTAACAAGATTCGTAAACCATATGATCCGCTCTACAGCAAACAATTATCATCCGGATATCTCTACCGGCCTCGATGTATATATATTCGTTGCTCACGGGCAGGATCGGATTCGCAAAAAAATTTATTCAGACATTTTTCTTCCCAAAGGAGTAACCCACGGATCTAGGTACATGGAGGTGCGTACCCGACACAACGCAATTTCCGCAATGTTACTGTAAAACTAATCTTACTCGTTGACGCACCGTGGTTTAATTATACAAGGGTCTTTTCAAAGCCCTTTATCTCTCCCATCCTCCTCCCGTTGCTACTCTACTCTCTACTCGTTTGGCTTACACTATCCCCCTAATTACCAAGATCTCTATTTTTATTTTTATTCCAAGTTTAATTTCCTTAATTTTGGTTTGGCAATGATCGACGGGTCCAAACCCCGAACTTTATGTCTTCAAACTTCCCTCCAGGTTCCATGTTAATTTCTTTTTATTTCTAGTTCCTGTCGTTAGTGTGCCCCGGGTTTGGCCTAAATTACGAAAAATGCTCCGTGTCTAATGCACCGCTGTCCATTTCAAATCTGCAACAGAATTTTCCAACCCCCGTCTAACCTCCCCACACAAATAGGCATTAAAAATCGGGCCATATTATCGCGTGTTATGTACGCCCCATTACTAACTAATTGCCCCAGAATGGCTGGACCGTTCCGAATACCCGGAAAAAATGCGACATCCACCAACGGCGGCCCGCCGAAAAGTCATATTCCACCGTCTGTGAGTGGAAAAAAAGTGTCGCACTCCTAACAAAAATAAATTCTGAAGGGTTGAATGACCATACTGCCGATATGTCCCTACAGTGCCGCGACATTTCCGACAAAAACTTTCCTAAATGGAGCCATAAGCACACTAAAAAAAATTATATATGTATATAGACAAAAAAAAAATTAAAAAAAACTAATGCTTGCACTTCCCGAGAATACCAGACAAATTGTCTGCGGCAATAACTCATCCTAATGGCTCTGTCTCCAATAACTTTTCGGGATTTAATAATAATATATCGAGGTCAGTAACACATAATACTTGGGTTGTAAGCATTGGTTTACTGATCTGCTTTTCACTCTTCTTGGCAACCCCGGAATGGTCCTAGATCGGCACCGTTTCATCGAATTTTTGCCGAGATGAGTCTCTGTCACGTGATGACTATCCGGAACCTGAACCGGAACGGATATGTTGCATTTATCTTGCTGCAAAATCGTCTTACATATAGCTCGCCTAGTCGCATACTCTGGCTGGGATCGTGCTTGATGCGTGAGATCTCTTATGTGTCCAACATTTGCTCAAAGGAAGCAGACCTTCCTTTCCAAATTTTCAGAACCTATGCAACATTTTTTCTTCTGGAATCTTAACTGTTTCTTGTAACATTTTATTAGTCAGAAGTTTATTTCTAGTATCATTGCTCTCTCTCCTTTGTTAATTGATACAATAGATGAAAAAAATTCCTTGTTTCCGCAACATCCAACGTAGTCATTCTGGATTATAAGGTACCTGTTACATGATGCGTTAGATGTCATTCTGGCTTCAGAGGCACAGAATGTGTTCTTGCTTATGGTCTCGTTCCAGTAATTTTTTTTTTTATTATTAGCTAATCAGAAGCTGAGATGTTTCTCTTGACTGAAACATTTGTTCAGACATGAAATAGGGTCAAGATTATTGTGGTGCGTTGAGTCTATTTTCTGTCATTTTTCAAGCCTCCACCAATCGGAGTCTGTTCCTATTTAAAGTAATAGCTTGTAGTGAAAATGTTTTATCCTACTTTATTCAGGTTAGCAATTTTAACTATTAAGTAGATACTGTTTTTGTGACATGATAAATCTTTTTTTAGCCAATTTCTCGATCGTCGCATTCAAGATCTAAAAAGAATTGCGCCTGTCAGGATGACATCTATTGTCTAGATCAACTTTGGGTGATATAAGCGGTACTTGGTATGGAGGTAGCTTTTTCTTCTTTGCTGTCTTATGGACTGAGCTGATGGACACTGGTTTATACGCACTGAACAAGCGTTTAGGTGATATATGAGCAATTGTATCCTTTTAGTATTCTCTACTCTATCTGCTTTATTCATGATTCAATAACAAAGGAGTGAATGTGTTCCAGTATGAAGTCATCCGCCATCTTGGGTCATCAAATTCTATTGGATTTGCATTCTGGCTCGGCCTTTTCTTTTGATGCCAACTGTAAGCTGATATCTATTTGGAACTGGTTAACTCATGACGTGTGTGGTCACTGTATTGATTTATACCAAGAATAGTGAACAGAAAAAATCAAGAACCTGGTTTGAAGAACTCCCTTAGATTAATAAAAAAACTCATATAAATTTATCCGGACTATTATGTACTTGACTCGCAACTGGTACGAGGAATATGCGGCATAGTTCGCTAGGCAATGGTGGTTTTGCCTCTCGTTACTAATCTTGCCTCGCAGTTCTTACTTCTCTAAATATTCAAAACTTATGGTAAAGATATCTCTTTGATGATAAGTTGTTCAAAATAGCTACGGCAAAACTATATGTTTTGTGAATTGTTGGTCTGTCAGTTGGCCAGCTCTCTCACTCCCAATTGATAAAGCCACAGAAATAGTATGAGGAAGAATATTGGGATAAAGACCTTCACTCGTTGGTTTTCACGCCAGTACCCTGAAGCTGTTAGGAAGATTCTCCTCTACGGTTTATGTACCTACAACGGACTTCGTCAAGTGTTGGAATCAGGCCTTTGTACTATAAATAACGTATATGTTGCTTCTTTGATATTCTTTGAGTTAACTGATGCTAGTCCCATATAGTAGTGTGAATTTTGCATCTAACTGTTTTATATTGTTTATAATATGTCAAGTCCAATCACGCTTAAATCGTTAAACAAACCGGTTGCAAACTCTAGCACTTCTCACCAGATGTGGAAATTATGACTAACAAATTCTATTTTGAAAAAATATTTTTCGTGTAGCCAGTCATGTCGTTGCTTATTACAAGTTGAGTAACCGAATTACTCGATGGAGAATAACAAAACAGAGAGAGTGAACCGTTTAAACAAGATTTTCGTGTATTCCAGTTGAATTCATACCCTAGTAAGTATTCTATAGAGTATGTAGCAAAAACACATTTTAAATCTCTCCCTCTAATCGGGGCCAGGTCGTGTATATATTTATACTTTCTTATCAATCGCGTTATGTCATGATAACCACGAGGGGCTGAACAGGGTGGCGCTGATGATTAGAAATCAATTGATGGTTTGTAAACAAATTACTGAACCAATTAGATGTTATCTTTATCTTTCTCTTTCTGTCAGCACTACTACTTGCAAAATCCCTATTGCATACCTCACCACCCCTATTGAAAGACATGCATCTGAGCCACTTTTAGTTGTAAAAATATGCAAGGACCCCTCCTTCAAATGTGGATCTACCAATCTTGTTTTATAAGTGGCAAAATTCTTTAAATACAGCGCGTTTGCTCATCTCGACTTTCAGGTTTTGCCACTAGAACTACAAATGACTGATACGACATCTGCTTTGGAACTGGGACACCAGAACCAACGACGTTTCTTGAGTTTCTTGTTTCCCAAGACGATAGTGCCTATTCCTACAGAGGAAGAACGAATACCGTATCGCCACTATACTGCAAGTTTCTTCCTGAAATATACATTTTGGTGGGTTATTCCCATTATGAGGGTAGGTTACGGCAGGACCATTACTGATAAGGATCTATACAAATTAACTGAGGAATTGAGTGTACAGCATTTTTATGATTCTTATAAGAATAACTGGAATGTGGAATTGGAGTATGCCAAACGGAAACATGTGGAACAAAAATGCAAGGCCAGAAACGAAATACTAGCAACTTCTTCAGTTTCGGCAGAAGAAGATTTGGCTGACTTTCAAGTCACGAAATATAATGTACTGTTTGTTATCTGGAATACTTTCAAAAGATCATTAATAGAAATATGGCTTCTTTGTGTAATTGCTTTTTTGGGGTATTGTTCTTCACCATTAATATCTAAAGAATTGACCAATTTTGTTGAAAGAAGATTTTATACATCAGAACCTGTTAACAAGGGTATAGGGTACGCAATTGGTGTATCGTTGGTTCTTCTTCTTTCAGGTGTGTGCTTTAACTATGCAATGTTTATTGGTACCAATGTGGGTATTCATGTCAAAGCGGTTTTAACTCAGTCCATTTTGGAAAAGTCTTTTAAATTGAATGCTGAATCAAGACAAAGATTTCCGCCAAGCAAGATCACTTCTATGATGACAACAGATCTTTCTAGGGTTGAATTGGCTTTGCTTTATCTGTCATTAATGATGGCTTTACCAGCACCTCTTATTTACGTGATTGTCATCTTAGTTATCAATATCGGTGTGTCTGCCGTTATTGGTATTGTGATATTCCTCTTCTTTTTGGTCATCATCGGTGGCTCCACCACTGTTTTGTATTCTCTCAGAGAGTCTGTAAGTAAATGGACTGATTTGAGAGTTGGCTTAATTAAAGAGTTGGTAAAGAATATCAAAGTGATAAAATATTATTGTTGGGAAATCCCTTATTTTGCTAATATTCGGGAGGCTAGAACAAGAGAAATTGCCATTATAATGAAAATTCAAACTCTTAGAAATATCATTAACGCTGTTGCAATATGCTTGACTGGTATAATTTCTATGATTGCGTTCTTGATTTTATACGCTCTTGAACATGCAACAAAAAGCCCTGGTGCTATGTTTTCATCTGTTACATCGTTTTCAGTGTTAGCTGAAGTCGTCTACTTGATTCCTATGGGTTTATCATCGGGAGCTGATATGATGATGGCTTTTAACAGATTATCAGAATATTTATTTGCAGCAGAAATTGAAGAGTCGGATAACTACTTGTTTCAGCTTGAAAAAGATTCTGATAGTGCATTAGAAATTAATAACAGTACGTTCAGATGGGAATCCTTTGAAACTATTGAAGAGGAGAACGAGGAAGGATTGACTAAGGAACAGAAAAAGGAATTGAAACGGAAGAAGAAAGCACAGCGCAAAGAAGACAAGAAAAATAAATATAGGCGGCCTCTATTTGAAAAACCTTTACCTGTGGATAGTAATTTTGCAGGCTTGAATGGTATTTCTTTGAGCGTCAAGAAAGGAGAATTTATTGTTGTTACTGGATCTATTGGTTCTGGTAAATCATCCCTTATATGTGCCATTGCTGGGTTTATGAAATGTGATCTGGGTTCCGTAGGTATAAATGGGTCAATTATTTCCTGTGGAGACCCATGGGTACAAAATGCAACCATCAGAAACAATATTTTGTTTGGAACTGAATTTGAACAAAAATTATACAATAAAGTAATACATAGTTGTGCTTTATTAAGTGATATCAACAATTTGGAGGCTGGTGATTACACTGAAGTTGGAGAAAAGGGTATCACATTATCTGGAGGTCAGAAAGCCAGAATCAATTTGGCAAGAGCTGTCTACGCAAATAAGGATATCATTCTTATGGATGATGTGTTGAGTGCTGTCGATGCGAGAGTCGGTAAGCACATAATCGAAGAATGTTTTTTGGGTATCTTAAAAGATAAAACAAGAATTCTTGCAACTCATCAATTGTCATTGATTGGATCTGCTGACAGAATTGTTTACTTGAATGGAGATGGATCAATTGATGTCGGTACTATGACCGAATTATTAGCTCGCAACAAAGGATTTGCTAGTCTAATGACATTTAGCAAGAGTGAATCTGAATTGGAAGATGTTATCGATGAAAACAGTATTGGGTCTATTCAAGAATCAGAAGGCACTGCCTCATTTTTAAATTCAATTGAAAAGGTCTATACTGCAAAGGAATCAGAAAAAATGGATGATGACCACGAATATAAAGAATTGAATCTGATAAAATCTATTTCAAAAGGAAAGCTTATTCAAGATGAAGATAAGGCTGTCAATGCAATCAAGGGTACTATATATCTTCAGTATGTTAAAGCTGGTTCTGGTAAAGTTGGAATTGTTGGTTTTCTTACACTTCTTCTATTCATAATGGCATTATCTACTTTTTGTGGGATTTTCAGTAATACTTGGTTGTCTTTTTGGATCTCCAGGAAGTTTTCAGGTAGAAGTAATGGATTTTACATTGGAATCTACGTTATGTTGAATATTGCCTGGGTCATCCTAGTTGTTGCACAATTTGTCATTCTAGTGACAATGACAACTTTAGCTTCTAAGACTTTAAACTTGAAATCAGTCAAAAGTGTGCTATATGCACCTATGTCCTTTATTGATACTAACCCAACTGGTCGTATCTTAAACAGATTCACTAAAGATACTGATGCATTAGATAACGAATTTAGTGAACAAGTCAGAATGTTTGCTTACACGATAGCACAAATGATTGGTGTCTTCATTCTTATGTTCATTTACTTACCTTGGGTGATGATCACTGTTCCATTCCTTTTGTTGATATTTTTCTCAGTCGGTAACTATTATCAGGCTACCTCCAGAGAAGTCAAAAGAATAGAGGCCATTAAAAGATCAATTGTGTACACGAATTTTGATGAGTCCTTGTCTGGTTTGATGACAATTAGATCTTATAAAAAGGAGAAATTGTTCATTGAAACGAACAAGAAGTTTTTGAATCAAATGAATGAGGCAAGTCTTCTATATAATGTTTTACAACGCTGGTTAGGATTCCAGTTAGAACTAATGGCGACTGTTGTTGTTTTGCTTGTGACATTACTTTGCGTTACAAAAGTATTTCATATTAGTGCAGCATCTGTTGGGTTATTGCTATCCTATGCAACTCAATTATCTGGTTTGTTGAGTATGCTCATTCGAACTTTCTCCCAATTGGAAAATGATATGAACTCGGTTGAAAGAATATGCCATTATGCCAATAACATTCCTCAGGAGCCACCATATACCATTGAAAATACGGAACCAATCAGGTCCTGGCCGTCTAAAGGGGAG